>CM046444.1:56028468-56108468 GCA_025506515.1 Flaveria trinervia | reverse complement strand
TGTGGATGATATGCAGTACTCATATCCAAACGTGTACCCAAGGATTTCTGCAATGATTGCCAGAAATGTGACGTGAAACGAGCGTCACGGTCGGAGATAATTGAGATCGGTACCCCATGTCTCGAAACGATCTCCTTGAGGTACAGGCGAGTTAACTTCTCCATCTTGTCGGTTTCCTTTATTGCAAGGAAATGAGCAGACTTTGTCAATCGATCCACAATAACCCATATCGTGTCACAACCAGTACTAGTCCGGGGTAGCTTAGTAATAAAATCCATGGAGATTTGTTCCCATTTCCACATTGGAATCTCGGGTTGTTGTAATAGTCCGGATGGTTTTTGATATTCCACTTTCACCTTCGAGTAGGTCAAACACTTGCTCACGTACATAGCTACATCCGCTTTCATGTTAGGCCACCAATAGTGAGCCTTTAGGTCATGATACATCTTGTCGGATCCCGGATGTATAGAATACTTAGATTTGTGTGCCTCGCTCATAACTAAATCTCTCAGATTTCCACGAACAGGCACCCAAGGTCTATCCATGAAATACCGAATTCCATCCTCTTTCACCACTAGCTGCTTATCCATTCCCCGTAACAATTCAGAACCAATATTTTCCACCTTTAAAGCTTCTATTTGTGCCTCCTTAACTTGTTCGGGCAGTTGAGTACTGATAGTAAGCTGTAAAGCTCGCACCCGTCGGGGTTTAGCTGTTTCCTTCCTGCTTAAAGCATCGGCAACTACGTTCGCCTTTCCCGGATGATACTTAATTGCGCAATCATAATCATTTAGTAGTTCCACCCAACGTCGCTGCCTCATATTCAACTCTTTTTGCTCAAGATATGTTGAAGACTCTTGTGATCGGTGTAGATAGTGCACTTGGTACCGTACAAATAATGTCTCCAGATCTTTAAGGCAAAAACTACTACACCCAACTCTAAGTCATGGGTAGTATAGTTCTTCTCATGAACCTTTAGTTGTCTCGAGGCGTAAGCTATCACCTTGTCTCGTTGCATCAAGACACAACCCAATCCTTGAATGGATGCATCGCAATACACCACAAAGTCATCAGTTCCCTCGGGTAATGCTAATATCGGGGCAGTACAGAGTTTTTGTTTTAATAATTGGAAAGCTGATTCTTGACTCTCAGCCCATTTGCATGTCGTTCCTTTGTGAGTCAAGGCTGTGAGAGGTTGTGCGATCTTAGAAAATCCTTCTATGAATCGGCGGTAATATCCTGCTAATCCAAGAAATTGCCTTATCTCGCTTGGTGTTTTGGGTGTAGTCCAATTCTTTATCGCCTCAATTTTGGCAGGATCAACGTGTATTCCTTTCTCATTAACAATATGACCTAGGAATTGTACCTCTCTTATCCAAAAGTCACACTTTGAGAATTTAGCATACAACTGCTCATTTTTCAACAGTTCCAAGATCATTCGTAAGTGCTCTTCATGCTCCTCCTTGGTCCTAGAGTATATCAGTATATCATCGATGAACACAATGACAAACTGATCAAGATAAGGTTTGCACACGCGGTTCATGAGGTCCATGAACACAGCAGGTGCATTAGTCAACCAAAAGGCATGACCAAGAACTCATAATGACCATAACGAGTACGAAATGCAGTCTTGGGAATGTCTTCTTCTCGAACTCTGAGTTGATGATAACAAGATCTCAAGTCAATCTTCGAGTAATAGCTTGATCCTTGAAGCTGATCGAACAAGTCGTCGATACGAGGTAAAGTGTATCGGTTCTTGACTGTTACTTTGTTAACTCTCGATAATCGATGCACATTTGGAATGTGCCATCCTTCTTCTTAACAAAGAGAACAGGAGCTCCCCAAGGTGATGTACTAGGTCGGATAAAGCTTTATCCAAAAGCTCCTGAAGTTTTGACGACAACTCCTGTAGTTCGTTTAGTGCTAATCGATAAGGTGCTCTAGCAATCGGAGCTGCGCCAGGAGTCAACTCAATCTGGAATTCCACTTGGCGGTGCGGTGGTAATCCAGGAAGATTTTCTGGGAACACCTCCGGAAAGTCGCGTACTACGGGAATATCCTCCATTCTCTTTTCTTCCTTTTGCTTATCGGTTACAAGTGCTAGGATAGCCACGCGGCCCTTTCGTAACAACTTTTGAGCTTTCATATACGAGATGATGCCTATCACAGCACCACTCCTATCACCTTTGACGGTAAGAACTTGATCACCAACCGGGATCCGTATAATCTTCTCATGACATATGACTTCCGCTTGCTTGCTAGAGAGCCAATCCATGCCTATCACAACATCAAAACTCCCCAGCGTAACAGGCATGAGATCTATAGCGAAAACATGACCAGCAAGTTCTATCCTACAGTCTTTAAGGATATGCGTTACATGGATTTGTTTACTGTTGGCTAATTCCACAGTGTATTTAGATTCTAAAGCAGAGGGTATATCACTTAAAAGACTACAGAATTTTAAGGACACAAAACTCCTATCGGCTCCAGTATCAAATAGTACCGTAGCAAAACAACCATTAACAGGGAATCTACCGTAACAGTTGTGGGATCATTTAGAGCCTCACCTGAGCCAATGACGAAGGCTCTCCCTTTGGCTCCATCTTTATTGCCGCCATTTCCAGTGCCATTTCCACCATTGTTGTTATTATTACCATTGTTGTTGTTGTTTCCATGGTTGTTGGTTTTGTTGTTGTTATTGTTGCCATTTTCGTTCCTCCTTAGTTGTGGGCAGTTTCGCTTGTAATGCCCTTCTTTCCCACACTCAAAACAACCCTTGGGGGTTTCTTGAGATTGTTGTGGCCTCTTCATTAGTTCACCACGACAATCCTTCGCAGCGTGTCCAATCTTTCCACAACGTTGACACTTGAAGCTATCACACCGTCCCACATGGTGGTAGTTACACCATGGGCATTTGGGATGTCTGCCGCCGTAACCGCTGGGTCCTTGGTTATTTGGGGCAGTTTGGTTGAAATTGCGATTATTATCGAACCGCCGCTGCTGCTGCTGAACTGGCTGTTGCTGCTGTTGGGATTGTTGTTGACCGCCAGACGATGATGATGATGAAATGATTTGTTATTGTTGTTGCTGGGATCATCCCACTTCCTTTTGTTGTCGGGCACGCTCACCACAGCGCCCCGTTTGGTAACCGCCCTTGCTCTACTGCCTAATCAGTAAGTTATGGGCAATTTGGATGGCCTGCTGAATCGTAGTCGGGTTAGAAGCTGTTACCATCTTTGGATTTCAGGCACCAATCCTCGTATGTAGTGCTCGATTCTCTTATGTGTCTCATTAACCATTCCTGGACATAATGTAGCCAACTCATGAGTACGGGTCGTGTAAGCCTCAATTTCTGAACCCTTCATCTTGAGCTGCCAGAATTCCATCTCCAACTTTTGCACCTCGTTTCGAGGACAGTACTCCTCGATCATCATATCCTTGAACTCATTCCAGGGGAGTCCATTTGCCATCGCTTGTCCAAGCATCTGGACTTGCGCGTTCCACCAAGACAGGGCTGCACCCTCCAAAGTCCCGGTGGCATACTTTACTTGATCCGCTGGTGGACAGTTACATTTGGAGAAAACGGACTCAGTCTTGTCGAACCAGCGTACTAGCCCTACAGCACCCTCTGTACCGCTGTAGGTGTGTGGTTTACAGTCCATGAAGGACTTGTACGTACACACTGGTGGTCCTGTTTTAACACAACACACATTAATCAAACATCCCCTACAGTTATAAAGGCTATCAGATTTGTTTTTCTGTCATTGTTTACCTGCTGGCTGACCCGCGTGGGCAGCAGCCACTGCCGCCTGAACATGCTCATTAATTAGAGCAGCTAATTCTGCGGGAGTCATGTTAATAGCACCACCACCCTGTTCTACGGTGCCACGTCCACGTCCGCGTCCACGTCCACGTCCGCGTCCACGACCACGTCCACGTCCACGAGCGTCCATTCTTTTCACTTTATATTCATAATACAATAATGAGTAACATCATACACATTTAACTCATTGAAGCGTAGTAAACAGTAAATGAAAGAAATAACGTATCATCACAACCACAACATTCATAACAAAAATAATAACCAAAATAAATAAATTGCAATAAGTCACAATGTATTTAGCAATGTCAAAATTGAAGTTTTGTCGTTCGTGTGGGGAAACAACCCTTCCCACATAGGTTTCAAAAAGAAAACACTACGTAGTCTAAGTCATATAAAGAAGTCAATCGACAATGTCTGACCCATCACTATCATCCTCCATCTCCTCCGGTTCCTCTTCCTCGGGTCCTCCTCGGGATCCTCCTCATCCTCAGAGTCTGCAGCAGGAGCAGGAGCTATAGCAATCTGGAGTGCTGCTAGTTGAGCTTCTAAAATGGCAATCCTATTATCGGCTATGGCGTCCCGCTGTTCACGAGCAGTCACGCGTCCTTGGAGTGCCATAACACCATCTTGCATATGGTGACAACCGTTCAGCGTCTTCTCGTGTTCTTCCTTGAGTTCGTCCAATTGATGTCTCAGGTTGTACACCTCTTGCTGTAGTGTACAGACATTACCCGTGAGTCGTCTTACACGATGCTGTTCAGTATCCAGTGCAGCCATTAGTGCAGCAATCAGTTGATTAGCATTGTTCCTAGTCCTTGGCTTTAGGACAGCTACGCGCTCCCTAAACATGATGTGGTCAACAAACCTAGGATAAGAACGCCAGTCTCGCGGAGGTTGATCCCAGTCTATCTCCTCTCGGGGATAAGCCAGTCGGGTCCAATCAAATCCATCATCAGGTACAGGTGCGGGAGGTGTGGATTCAGATCGTGTAGGTGATTCGGGTCGTTTACCCGGAGCTCTTGAAGACGATGCAATGCTGCAGAGAGTGTGACGTGTATGCCAATGAGTATACAGTAAATGGGAGTAAGGCACAGGTAACTAATTAACTGTGTGCGGTTATAGTCTAGTGTGTATGCAACCTAGTTCCCTATAACCAATGGCTCTGATACCAATCTGTCACACCCTCAAAATCCACTTGCGGAGTTTTACCGCGAGGCGTGTGAACAAACCAGGATCACAGTCAATAGTTACTCAGAACGACTCTAAATGCCATAATTTAAACAAAATCAACCAAAATTCCAACTTTAAACAATGCGGAAGCATTTTGAAAACAACCCAAGTCAATAAAGTATAACTATGGCAAAACAAGTGCCAACCCAAAAGAGTAAACTATAATTGTTAAAATGTTAAATTGTCTTGAAGCATCGTGTCTTAAAATGCAATGAACCGTGTAGTGCTCCTATGGCAAGCAAGCTATGGACCTGAGAAAAGCTACTAAAATGTCAACACATAGGTTGGTGAGTTCAAGAGTTTGAGTTCAATAAACATATAAACAGTTGTGATATATATAAGCAGTGTATGGTAATAGATAGCTAGTCTATTATCAGTAAATATTAATACATAGTGATTTTGCTATTGAAGCTGACTGTGATAGTTGTTGCCTCCTGTCACGACTTACCATGTCGTGACAATGTTCAATAGGACAAATTGCACCCGGTTGACCTCAAGTCACACAGGTGGGGCTCGTCAGACCCAGTAGTACTACCCAAGTTTCCCCGCTATTAAATATTAACAATTCAAAAGTGTGAGGACTTTTCCCATGGGAAACAGCACTATATTAATATTATACACAACTTAAATATTAAAAGCGTTCGTATAAATACCAGTATGCTATCTCCCCCAAAAGAGATGAGATAAAGAGTGGGGCATGAACTCACCTGATGTATGCAAAGAGTACTTAGGGTTTATTTGAGAAACGAGAGGATAGCCAACCTTCACAGGTTACCTAGATCATGTGAGTACAAAAGTACGTGTAAATAAAAGACATGTGAAACCCTAATCATACCAAAACCAAAGACTCAAGCTTCCAGAAAAATAGACACGTTTGACCTAGTTGACCCGTTTGACCCGTTGGTGACATTATGAGTTATAATTCAAATAAAGCCAATGATCACATACAACATACATGATTAACATTCAAATAGTATCATACGTATGCTATATCAACCAGGTGTATCACTTAGATCATCATACAATCAAGTACTATACAAGTCATGCGAATCTAGAACATTAACATATCCATTAGTTATAATAAAACTAACATGTCACACAAAGTTCAACCATTCATCACATGCCATGTGAAGCCACTCACGACTTCACATCCTAAACCCTGCCAATCCTACTAAGTAGGGGCCTCAGATCCGCACGCGTGTATAATGATCATAACCATATTCTTTAAGCATATGCATTGCATTCACAACATCACAACAATCAATTACCAGACCCAAGCATGATGTCCTACTACTACACAACATCCAAACCATACATGATCACCAAAGTCCAAATATCACTCATGATTATCCAAGCATGCCATACAACTAATTTAACACGTTCTATCACACTAGAATTTATCCTTGAACATACTAGCAGGCTCCTATCATCCCAAACATGATCATAACATCATACTTCAACATTTACACAAATAAAGTTTCCCTTTTGGGAAAGAACATCCCAAAATCTATCAAACATCCAAAGCATACATGAATTCATCAATAATATACTAATTCAAGCTCATACTAACATCTAAGCATAATCAACCACATCCAAACATCATAATTCACCAAATCATATCCAAAAGTTACTATCTTTAGTAATGTATGAACTATAACATGTTTTCTTGAATTTCCAATGATCACAACAACAATCTAACATCTAATTATCACCATGAACACATCCATAACATCATAACATCCATAGTTCAACATTTCATGCAAATAAAGTTACTATTATTAGTAACCTATGAACATCAACCCTAAATCATCGATTTCTTGCAAGATTCATGATTCCTAACATTCATACAACTTACTAATCACCACACATTCATCAAACAACCATCATTCACCCATAATCATGCCCAAAATCGAATTAGGGTTTGACTAGAATCAAAACCCATGATTAACCCACTAACAACATGTAATTCATCCATGATTGACGTTAACTAACATGCATTCAACCTAACTAACATATAAACATCATCAAACAACATCCAATTCGACCTAATGAGGGTCAATTTCGAATCTAAGGTTCGGCCCTAATGAACCATTCACAAAAACTCGAAAAACCTAACCTTTAAACGTGTAATTGCTTGAAATTGATGTTTCCAACGTGTTCTAAACCTTGAAATCGAACCAATGTCGTGTTTCTTTGCTTGATCTTGATCGAATTCGAAGATGGAGAGGGGAAAGAAGCTTGATCGCGGCCGAAGGGTGGCTTTGGAGGCTAGGTTTGTTTTATTAATTTTTTTATTTACATATTTACCCTTTTAACCCTTGTAATTTGTATTTTATAAAAACTAAGCCTTAAACTCTTTGTAAAGTGTTTTTAACTTCATAATATAAGATATAAACTTATAAAATTCATTATATATCTTATCTTTATAAAAACACAAGACATACGAATAAATAGGCACGTTTCCGCGTTACGCGATAAATTCTTTAATTAACCTTTTATAATGTGTAAACACATAAACATAACCCAATACTCACATAATCACTTAGATTCACATCAAATTAACATTATTCATTATTATTAGGTCACCAACGTTAAACGAAAACTAGTGTGTGCTCACGACACGTGTATACAAGACTTAACGGAACTAACGGAGTTTGGTAACGGAAATTTACCGGATGTCACATATGCCTTCAAATTCCAGCTCAGAGGCTCCAGAACTAGATAAAGATGCTTCAATTGTAGAAGACAATGATGGTAGTGGTGATTGTGTTAAAGACTTTCTTGATGCTGATAACCACTCCATAGATGAAAACATCAATGATGTCACATACTCCTTGGATCAAGTCTCTCTTGATAAGTGTGCTGATGTGGTGGGTGAAACATCTATGCCAGATTTAAATTTCTCTAATTTAGATATTTCTCAGTAACTTTCTATGATCCCTCAGCTAAGGATCCACAAGTCCCACCCCACCATAAACATCATTGGAGATGTTGTCATAGGTGTAAGGCCTTGTTCCCGGGAGGCCTGCAGCTGGTAATTTCATCGCACATAAAACATATAATTTGCATTTAATCATCAAAACATTGCAGCGGAAACATAAAGCAACTGGCACTTCATTTCATCATAAAAACTTTTGCAAAATAATGCAACGTTTGTCGGTTACAAAATTTCATTATTGTATTACATCACAAAAGCATTAAATAAATGGATGCCATCCAAAAGAGCTGAGCAGCTGCCTTGTGCCATCCTCAGCAACCTTACCTGCGAACTGGAAAATGCATAAAAGTCAGCGTTGTTGAGTGAGTTCTAGTTTTATAGCAAAACATACTTTTCTTTCATTAAAAACCTTCATGTCAAGTGTATGTGATCATACATCATACGTACATACAAATAATATCATTATTATCTTCGTCATTCTTTCGTTCATACTTTCATTCATCATTTTATTACTTTCATCATCACCATGAACTTTACCTTTCATGCTCGTGATACTGTGCCTAAGCTTATAAAAGACCTTCATCGGTGGTGCCCAGCACCATGTGGTCACAGTACCTAAGGTAAGGTTTAGGTATACCATGTCATATGCAACGCCCTTCATGCTTGTGATACTGGACCTAAGCCTTTAAAAGACCTTCATCGGTGGTGCCCAGCACCAGGTGGTCATAATACCTAAGACACGCGACAATGGTTCATCCATATGGTCAATCACAGAGAAAGACCCCGATGTGCATCCTCCCGAGGTAGCGAATCCGCACACCGTTGGGCTAACACCTTTCAGTGGTGTGTCCCGACATACAGTGCTTGCAAGACTTTCTTACATTCATTCATTAATGCATGGATTCATCATCATGTTCCTATTTCATTATCTTTCACTTTACGTTACATAATACTTCGTTCATTCATTCATTCATAACACATAAAGCCACAGGAAAGATAATCATACATCATCACAAGGAACATAAACATATCATTCATACATCATCATACAGAGCATCATACATACATACATCGTGCATCATGCAACATCATCATCATCATCATCATCATGCATTTGCAGCACTTAGTCAAATGCTCATTGGCATTGACTTACTTGCTCATCCGCATTTACTTCCACACACTTAGGCAGATTTAGAAACTTATCAAGTGGATCTAAACATCATTTTCAATTTGCATACATCATTCATCATGTTCTAAGTTTAATTCTTACCCTCTAGCCTTAGAAACACAATCATACATCATCAAGCATGAACATAGTCACACATCACATCATAACATCATCATACACACATTCATGCATACGGGTCCGAACCCAGCTATATAAAAACATACATTCATGCATTTCCAGCCCCAAAATTAGTTAAAACCAGTAAAGAGGGATCCTAGAACTCACCTTTGTAGCTTTTGAGTATGGCTTCCTCCAAACTCGTTTGCAAATTGAATTCAACCGCTTAGAAACCCACTAAAAACATACCCCAAACACATACAAACACACATAAGCATAAACCCGAGGATAAGGCTAGCCAAGAACACCATAAAAGCATGAATTCTTACCTTGAATTCAAACTCTTCCTTGTTCTTCCTTCAAAACCGAGAACTTGCTACTCTTTCTCTCTCTAATACCCAAAAATCAGAGGTGCGTGTGACATATGGGCGGCCATACCACCTTTTACACCCACTTTTCAAACCTTTTGTCCTTTTGGACACTTTTTACTCCTAAACTTGGGTTTTATTCCTTTTTCTGCTTTTCTTTCACTTTATTCATTCTTTTCTTTGACTTTAAAATAACCAGGTGTTACAATAGGGGTAGGAACAAGAGGACAAACCTATGAAGCAAATGTTTGTCTTCACTCTTGTTTCTTATTCAAAATAGAGCCAAAAAAAGTTGACGAGGCTCTGAAGGATGGAAGTTGGGTTGAAGCTATGCAAGAGAAGCTGCTTCAATTCAAAAGATAGAAAGTTTGGAACCTTTGTCCTCTTCCTCATAGGAAGACTACCATTGGAACCATATGGGTGTTTAGGAACAAGAAGGATGATAGAGGATTCATCATCAAGAACAAAGCTAGACTAGTTGTTCAAGGATATACACAAGAAGAAGAAGTTGACTACACAAATGTATTTGCTCCTTTATCAAGACTGGAAGCTGTTAGGATATTCCTGGCATTTGGTACATCCAAGAACTTCAAGGTCTTTCAACATGATGTGAAGTGTGCGTTTCTCTATGGAGTGATTGATGAAGAGGTGTATGTAAAACAACCACCTGGTTTTGTAGATCCTGATCATCCTGATTATGTCTGCAAGCTTGACAAAGCTCTTTATGGGCTGCATCAGGCACCTAGGAAGTGGTATGAGACACTATCTCAGTATCTTTGCAAACATAGATACAGGAGAGGTATTATAGATGGAACTCTCTTCATCAAAGGATAGGGAAATGACATATTGCTAGTTCAAGTATTTGTGGATGACATCATCTTTGGTTCAACTAATCCAAAGCTCTACAAGACTTTGAGAACCTGATGAAGGATAAATTGAAATGAGTGCAATGAGGGAACTCAATTTCTTTCTGGGAATTCAAGTGAAGCAAGTTGAAGATAACATCTTCATTAGTCAGTCAAAGTATGTTCAAGACATCCTCAAGAAGTTCAACATGACTGATAGTAAGATTGCTAAGATACCTATAGCTAGAAACCACTCCCTTGGACCTGATCTTGAGAGGGAGTGTGTAGATGAACACTTATATAGGGCTATGATTGGGTCTCTTATGTATCTTCCTGCTACCAGGCCTGATATTATGTTTGCCACTTACATCTGTGCAAGGTATCAAGCCAACCCTAAGATGTTTTATCTTATCACTATCAAAAGGATTCTAAGATACCTTAAGGGTGCTTCAAAACTTGGTTTATGGTATCCTAAGAATCCTGACTTCAATCTGTATGCTCATACAGATAGTGATTATGGTGGTTGCAACATGACTGCAAAGTCTACATCTGGGGGATGTCAGTTTCTTGGTGGAAGGGTTGTCGCATGGCAATGCAAGAAACAATCTTGTGTTTCTGCATCAACTGCTGAAGCTGAATACATTGCTGCTGCAAGCTGCTGTGCTCAAGTGCTTTGGATTCAGAATCAGATGCTGGACTATGGGTTCAACTTCAAGGAGACTCCCATTGGCATAGACAACAATAATGCTATCTCAATCACAGAGAATCATGTGCAGCACTCAAGGACCAAACACATCAACATCAGGTATCATTTAGTCAGAGATAATTATGAAAAAGGATTAATTAAACTAATCAAAATTCACATAGATGAACAATATGTTGGTCTGTTTACAAAGGCTTTTGATGAACAGAGATTTAAATATCTTGTATCAGCTATTGGGATGATCAACTTTGAGTAGGTTTTTCTTAAAACTAATTCTTATTATTTCTTAATACATGTGTGTCCTAAGTTTTCTAGTTCATCACTTTCATAAGCTCTTGTTTTCTTTGGATGAAAAACTTTTTGAAGACTTTCCTTAGAATTATGAAAATTTTGATCCTTCGGAGGTTATGTTTTTAACTTCGGAAGAAATTTATGCTTTAAAACAACTAATTGCCCAAGTATTTTACCTTTAGAAGAAATTTCTAAAATATCTTCTGAAGCTTAAAACTATCTTTGGCACTTATATGTTTTGAAGGACCTTTTTCTTCCAAAGCAAATTAACTCTCGGAAGTTTTGTTATGGAACAAAACTCTCAAGTCTTGTTATCTTCCGAAAGTTAAAATCTTCAAAACTCTTAGGAAAATCTTCCGAAGTCGTTTGGCTTCGGAAGCTTTTTCATTAAAACTTCTGAAGATAATTTACCTTCGGAAGCTTTTTGACTTCCAAGAAAACTACTTTTTGAGCAAAAGTAAACTACTTTTTCAGAGATGGGACTGACATCTGGATTGCAAAGTTTATCCTCTTTCATTAAACTTTATTTGAAATCCTTTTCACATATAAACCCAACGGTTTCCCCCTCTTTCTATCATTTGCTTCTTTCTCCAAACCTAAAACCCCAAAATTTCTCTCTGAAATTACTTTCTTTCATCTTTCTTCACCCCTAAGCGTCTCAAAATGGCCAACCCTTTCACAAAAATGACCTAAACTTTACCATGCACTAACACATGCAACATAATCAGGTTGCTCTGTAGAGCTTTGAGAAAGATCCTCATTTCTCAGAGGTTTCCCGTTTCTTGGCTTTGTCAAATGTTGGACCAAAAGAACCAATGAGCCGATCAGAAAAACCTTTAAGTCCCACAGACGTCACAACAACTACTGAAGACCACAACAGCTGAAGACAACAGCTGATTACAAAGTCTGAAGACAAGTGCTGAAGACAAAGTCTGAAGACAAGTGCTGAAGACAAAGTCTGAAGACAAGTGCTGAAGACAAGTCTGAAGACAAGTGCTGAAGACAAAGTCTGAAGACAAGTGCTGAAGACAAAGTCTGAAGACAAGTGCTGAAGACAAAGTCTGAAGACAAGTGCTGAAGACAAAGTCTAAAGACACAAGTGTTGAAGACAAAGTCTGAAGACAAGTGCTGAAGACAAAGTCTGAAGACAAGTGCTGAAGACAAAGTCTGAAGACAAGTGCTGAAGACAAAGTCTGAAGACACAAGTGCTGAAGACCAAAGTATCAGACGTTGTCACAACAGCTGAAGAGGTCTTCTTCAGTAGTTGTGACGGTTTACCTTTCAGTAGTTTTATGTTCATCTTTTCAGTAGTTTGACACAACAGCTGAAGAATACTTCTTCAGTTGTTGTGCTCATCAGTTGTTTATATTTATCAGTAGTTTTGTAAAACGACTGAAGAGCTTGTTCTTCAGTCGTTGTAGTTTCAGTAGTTCTAATCAGTAGTTATATTCTGTACTTAACACTCTGATATGTTCTCAGTAGTTGTGAACATTTCAGTAGTTTGTTAAGATTTAGTTATTTTGTAATAGATCTGCCAGTTGTCACTTCCCGTGATAACAGCAGCGATTGCACTCTATAAGGAGTGTCAACCTATTGTAATAATTGAATGATTTGATCAGAAATATTCCATATCTATAAACATCCTTGAATCAGAAATATATTCTCTCACTATAACCGTATGTGCTCTTAATGCATACAAGTATCGATTTCTTGGTACAATTTGTCTAATTTCTGTTCTTATTCCGCTGCTTTGAACTCTAATACATCAAACTTGTGATCGCTGATCCTGTCAAATGGTATCAGAGCGGTTAATCATTGATCGATCTAAAATTGATCATTGAAACTGCTATTCAAGATCTAAGTTTGATTGAATTAGCTTTTGTTTTTGCAAGAAACGGTTATAGAGATTGAATTTTCTGTATCTCTGGTCATTCATCCTGAGATCTTTTCTTGTTTTCATTGAGTTTGTTGTGGTCTGTGTAAAACTTTTAAAAGCTTGAATTAAATTGTTTTTGAACTGAAAATGACTACTCCCTCCAATGATCCTCACAATACTGGTTCCTCAACCAAGCCACCAATGCTGGTTAGGAATGAGTATAACATATGGCAACGACGAATGCTCCATCACCTGTTTGTTAACAGCGCAGGTTGTGGACATCAGTGTACATGGTTCACACAAGCCTATGGTGAATAACCCGGAAACCAATCAAATGGTTCCGAAGAGGAGGGAGCAATACTCAGATGAGGATAAGAAGTTGCTTGAAATTGATGCAAAAGCCCATGGAATTCTGGCCATGGCACTGCCCAATGAAATCTATTCTGGGCTAATGCATCATGAAACTGCCCATGACCTCTGGAAGCCTTGAAAGAACAATTTGGAGGAACAGATGAGGTCTTGGCAAATAATAGAGAAATCCTTGCCCAACAATATGAGACATTCTCTCATAGAAAGGGTGACTATCTCTCACCCAACTCCATGGGAAACTGCTCATGTTTGAGAGAGAGATAGAACAGAAGAGAAAGTTGTCTTCATCTGGAAAGCTCACTGAAGACTTTGTACCAGGCAACACTGCCTTGGTTGGTCATGAGTCAGAATATGCTTCATCTGAATGCCAGTATGATGAGCATATTAATTTCTCTTCAAACACTTCTGATTCTGCATTTGTGAGTGTTGATGGTCAGTTTACTGGGTTTAATAATGACAATTTATGCTTCATTATGGATGATCTCAAGGGGATTGCTGATGACGACTTAGAAGAGATGGATATTTTGAGCCAAATGGCCTTGATAAATATCAGATCTTAGAAGTTCTACAAAAGAACTGGAAGAAAATTCCAGGACTCTCTGGCAACACCAAAGTTGGTTTCGACAAGAGCAAGTTGAGGTGTCACAAATACCAAGGCTTGGACACTTTGCAAGAGAGTGTAGATCAACTGGATCTAACTCCACTGCACCCTTTGTGACTTTTCCTGGCAATAGTCAACAACACAGAGGGCAACATCCTGTCACTTCTAGTCATCATCCTCAACAACAATCTCCTGCATATTTTATTCCTCAGGGTCAAATGCCATATCCTTACCCTTGTTATTACATGCCATAGTCAAATCAAGTTCAAGCTCCTATGGCACCACAACCTCATGCACTACCAGAACCTCAGCCATCCCAATCTCAACAACAAACTCAACCTCAACAACAGCTTCTTCACCCAGGAGTGTTGACTGGAGCAGTTTACCAGATGACATGTCGGGTCATGAACAACTGTTCTCAGGTGCTAGTCAACATGGTGGTGACAGTCCTTTTGGGAATCTAGCTCTTATGGCTTTGGAGTCTGCTGATACTTCATTTTCTAATGCCTCTACACCTCAGGTATCACAGGTATCCTCTGAGGCAAAAGCCAAATTATGTTCTGAAACATGCATAGCAGCATTTGCTTCCATTGGAGAAGCAAATGTAGCTTTAATTAATAAGAACATTGAGCTAGAACAAATTTTTTCCAAAAGAAAAGCTGAGTTTGAGTCTGTGCTTAAAGATAAAAATGATGAGATTTATAAACTGAAATGCCAAATAATTGATGATAAGGCTAGAGAAGAGGTACTTCTAGAGAAGTACAAAGATCTCAAAGAAACCCTTGCAGTTACCCAGGTAGAGTGTGTGATAGATGGGTACAATCATGCAAAGGTTTTGAAATGCTTCTTAGTAAGCAATCTGCTTCCAATGTGAAGTTTGGCATTGGTTACAATCACACTGCTCCACCTACAGATTTTACTCCAAGAGCAGAGGTAGAATCTGATGGTGAGAGTAATAACAATCCATCTCATCATGTGATCTACTTTCTGATACAGCACAATCAGAAGTAGAAGTCAGCATCAAGCTATCTCAGAACCTATCAGCTGATGTTGATGGTTCCACTGCTGACACTCACATGATCAATGAGTTGATCAACTCAGGAGTTAATTCTAAGGTCCTGAAAGGACTAGAGAGCAGGATTTAACACCTGAAGTTCAAACTCCAACTGCTGTCAGTACTGAAGAGAAGAAAACTGTCAGTAGAAAGAGTTTGAAGACTACTAAAGAGGCAGTCAAGAAAGCAAACAATGCTTCCAAAGCATTGAAGAACAAGTCTTCAGTTGCTTCACCCTCTTTAGTTGATGATCAACCTAAGATGAAGAAGAAACCATGTGAAGTATGTGGTTTGTTCAATCATCTTACAGATGATTGCTGGTACAAAAGAGGTTCCAAACTCAAACAAAAAGAAGAAATTAAAGAGAAAATGGTAAAAATGAAAATGAGTTTGAGACCACATTTGTATCAGCAACATCAATCCTGTAACCCTTAAGTCCTCAAAGAAATCCAAAAAGGAAGGGGTTAAACAGGTGACAGCTGAGAGTGCTCAGAAGAAGAAGGTGCAACATAGGAACTTATCAAACTCCACTGGCAATGTGTCTGATGAGCTGAAAGCTTTATCACAAAATCAGACACAGCTGGTTATGATGGTTCAACATCTGTTGGGTAGAGTTAACCAACTAGATGCTCCTATGTTGAAACCACAGAAAAGGAGGTCCAAGCCAAAGGATTCCTCTTCTTCACCATCTTCTTCCTCTCAGGCTGTTGTTCCAAATAAACCTGTTAGTTTACCATTATTGATGAGACCAGGCCCAAAACCAAAAAGGTTTGGGTCTCCAAAACTAACTGATTGTTTATTATTGCAGGGTTCTTCAACATGCCAAAGTAGCATCTGGTATGTAGACAGTGGGGGATCCATGCACATGACTGGGAACAACTCTCTCTTTCATGACTACTCTCAAGAAAGAAGGGATTTGTTTCTTTTGGCAATGATGCTAGGGGTTACATCATTGGAAATGGCTTTGTCTCCAATGGAGAAATCAAGTTTGATGATGTTAATCATGTGGAAAATCTCAAGTACAATCTCTTGAGTGTCAGTCAAATGTGTGATAAAGGCCATGTTGCTCTTTTCACCAGTCAGAACTGTAGGATTCTGTCATCCAAAGTTCTGCATTTGATTGATAAGGTGTTGGATGATCACACTCTCCTGAAAGCCAACAGGACAGGAAGAGTGTATGCCTTAGATCTTTCCAAGAAAATAGATCTAAGAGGCAATCCTTGCCTATTTTCCAAAGCCTCTTCTCAAGAATCTAAACTGTGGCACAGAAGGCTTGGTCATGTTAATTTCAAAAACATGAATCAGCTTACCCACAATAGTTTAGTCAGAGGCTTACCAATAAAGGAGTTCCACTGTGATGAAACCTGCACTGCTTGTTTAAAAGGAAAACAGCACAAAGTCTCATTCCCTCCTATTGAAGTGCCTAAGTCCACTGCCTGCTTGCAATTACTGCATATGGATCTATTTGGTCCTGTGAGAGTAATGAGCATGGCAAAGAAGAAATACTGTCTGGTAATTGTGGATGATTACTCCAGATTTGTATGGACTTTCTTTCTACATTCAAAGGATGAGGTTGCTCAGAAGACTATTCACTTTGTATTGTATATTGAGAAGCAGTATTCCCTTCCAGTCAAGTGTATTAGGAGTGACAATGGAACTGAATTCAGAAATCATACACTTGATGACTTCTATCTTTCAAAGGGAATCAAAAGGCAGTTTAGCATTCCAAGGACTCCAGAACAAAATGGAGTAGTGGAGAGAAAGAACAGGACCCTCATTGAAGTTGCAAGGTCCATGCTGGCTGACTCTGGTTTGCCACTGACCTTTTGGCTGAAGCTGTCACACACAGCTTGCTATGTGCAAAATAGACTTTAGTAAATCAGAGGTGATGAAGACTCCATATGAAGTCCTCCATCATTTGGCTCCTCTGATTTCATTTTTCAAAGCATTTGGGTGTCCCTGTTTTATTCTCAACACAAAGGATCAACTCCATAAATTTGATCCTAAGGTGGATGCAGGGTATTTTGTTGGTTATTCATCTACTTGCAAGGCATACAGAGTCTTCAACTGCAGAACAAAGATGGTTGAAGAAACTCTACATGTTAGTTCAATGAATCTCCAAAGGACAAGATTCCACAAAGCCCTGTGGATATTTGATTTGGACATACTGCAATATGTTCCTTATCAAACTCCTGCTGTTGCTCCTGTCAACAGTTCATCACCTGGTGGTATTGCTGGTGCTGATGATGATGATGATTGCCGTACTCACCTCTTCAGGTTTAGTGATCAACTGCCTGATTCAGCTAGACCTGATGTTCCTGTAGCTCCAGTAGCACCATCCAAACAAATGCTGATGAGATCTCTTCGAATTCAACTTCCTTTGAATTACCATCCACTGATTGGTTTCAAGGAAATGATTCACCATCACCATCTGTTTCTGCTGAGCCTGCTACAAACACTTGCACAGATCTCATTGTGTATCAAGATTTGAAGAATCACCCTATGTCTCAAATCATTGGTGTCACTGCTGGAGTATCAACAAGAAGTCAATTGTCAAATTTCTGCTTCTATGCTCTCTTCATCAGTCAGCAAGAGCCAAAGAATTATCACATTGCTTTAAAGGACAATGGATGGGTTGATGCCATGCAGCTTGAGCTTCTTCAGTTCAAGAAACAGCAAGTGTGAGAACTGGTTCCTCTACCTCCAGGTAAGTGTGCAATAGGCACTAAATGGGTGTTTAGGAACAAAACTGATGAAAATGGGCTTATTGTTAAGAACAAAGCCAAACTGGTTGTTCAGGGGTTTGCACAAGAAGAAGGTATTGATTATGATGAAACTTTTCCCCTGTAGCCAGACTGGAAGAAATTCGATTGTTTTTAGCTTATGCTGCTTATCAAAACCTTAAAGTTTTTCAAATGGATGTCAAAAGTGCATTTTTGTATGGAAAAATTAAAGAAGAGGTTTATGTATGTCAACCTCCAGGCTTTGAGGACAATAAACATCCTAATGGGTGTATAAGCTTGATAAGGCTCTTTATGGGTTAAAACAAGCTCCTAGAGCCTGGTATGAGACATTATCAAACTTTCTTCTGGAAAAAAATTTCACTAGAGGCTCCATAGATAAGACTTTATTCATTAAGAAAGTTGGGCAGCATAATCTACTTGTTCAAATTTATGTAGATGATATCATTTTTGCATCCTCTGATCCAAAGTTGTGTGATGCCTTTACAAAGTTGATGCAACAGAAGTTTGAAATGAGTGCCATGGGAGAGTTACAGTTCTTTCTGGGGATGCAAATCAAACAAAAGGCTGATGGAATTTTCATTCATCAGTCCAAATACACAAAAGATCTTTTGCAAAAGTTTGATTTACAAAACTGTAAGCCTTGTTCTACCCCCATGTGCAGCACCACACAACTGGATACAGATCAGAAAGGTAAAGTGGTTGATGAAACACTTTACAGATGTATGATTGGGTCCTTGATGTATTTAACAGCTTCTAGACCAGATATTATGTTTGCTACATGTGTTTGTGCTAGATTTCAGGCTGCACCAAAAGAGTCTCATCTGATTGCAGTCAAGAGGATCTTTAGATATCTGCAAGGCACTCCATCTCTAGGTTTATGGTATTCTACTGAACATTCTGGTAAATTAGTTGCTTTTTCTGACAGTGACTATGCAGGGTGTAAGTTGACCAGGAAATCAACTTCTGGTGGATGTCAATTCCTAGGCAACTGCTTGATTTCTTGGCAGAGCAAGAAACAGACCTCAGTTGCTACATCAACTGCTGAAGCAGAGTACATTGCTGCTGCAAGTTTCACCTCTCAGGTACTCTGGCTTCAGAACCAACTTCTGGATTATGGCATTACAGAGACTAAGACACCATTGTTAATGGATAGTGCTTCAGCGCTGTGTATTGTTAAAAATCTAGTCCAGCACTCTAGGACCAAACATATAGAGATCAGACATCATTTTATAAGGGATTGATTTGAAAAAGGTCTGATTGATCCCAAGTTTGTGCCTAGTGCTGATGAGCTTGCAGACATTTTTACTAAGCCTTTGGATAGTTCAACTTTCCAAAACCTGGTGTTAAGGCTTGGTATGCTGCAGCTAGAATAAGTGACAACTACTGATGATCTAGTAATAAGTACTGATGATCATTGGTAACCATGTCACATATAAGTACTGATGAGTTATTTTACCCTCAGCAGTTTTTATAACTACTGAAGGCTAAATGTCTCACAAGTACTGAAGTACTTCATCTGTTCTAAACTACTGATGCAGTTACAACTACTGAAATCAGTAAAAAGAGATAAGTACTGATGTCCTATGAAACAACTGAAATCCGCCAAAAAGGATGATGAATGTGTTGAGGACAGTATGAAACAACTGAAAAGCTAAGAATTGACGAAAACAGCTGATGAGAAATTTCTCTTCAGTCGTTTTTACAACTGCTGTTTCATTCTAAACAACTGAAGCAATACCATGTCTTCAGTAGTTTTATAACTACTGATGACTAATACCAAGTCTTCAGTTGTTTACAACAGCTGATGACAAAACCACTGTCTTCAGTAGTTTCACAACTACTGATGACAAACACCAAGTCCTCAGTTGTTTCAATCATCTGAAGTCAAAACCATGGTCTTCAGTAGTTTTCTAACTTCTGATGCCTAACACCACGACTTCAACTGTTTCAACGTCTGAAAGGATAATACCATGTCAACAGTCGTTTTAAAACTACTGATGACTAAACTTTACCATGCACTAACACATGCAACATAATCAGGTAGCTCTGTAAAGCTTTGAGAAAGATCCTCATTTCTCTGAGGTTCCCGTTTCTTGGCTTTGTCAAACTACTTCACCTCCCTAACCATTGATCCTCCACTCTATGAGGATCATTTTCTAGAATTCTAGAAGACCTGCTAAGAGGTCGTAATGGATGGAGAGAAGGCACTGTCAGTCACAGTGCAGGGGAGAACAATCTTCATCACTCCAGCCATCATCAACATGCATCTTCAGCTGGATGATGAAGAAGGTGAGGTGTTCTTCCCAAAAGAAGCTGTCAATCATTCTTTTGAGCAGATAGGGTATGAGGGAGATTACTCTGTCAAGACCTTCAGGAAAGGGAAGGTCTCATCCCAGTGGAGATTCCTGCTCTATGTGGTTATCCACAGCTTATCAAACAAGCATGGTGGATGGGACCAGATTACTGAGGATCTCTCCTTCATTATCCATGGAATGATTCAAGGGATCAAGTTTAGGTAATCTTAATTTTTTTATACTAATTCACTTGCAAACTTGGACTCAGAATATTACATGTTCCCTAGATATGTCCCGTACATTCTTAACTGTGAACTGGGCTCATAGTTAAGGGGAACATGTAGCATTTTTAAACTAGGACAGATGAAGCCTGTCATCTTTAAAATATTGATAAAGCCCACTGTTGGGTTCTCTGGGGTGGAAACAGCCCTGGTCCTAAAAATGTTAGAGCTCATTGCTTAAGGTGACAACCTAGCAGCACCAGCTAGTGTTGAACCCACACCTGCTACATCCCAACCACCTACATAGACACAAATCACCCTCATCTACCAAAGAAAATCCAAACAACCCCTACTCAGGCTATTCAGTCTGTGCAGGTCCCTATACACTCACTCATACAGGAAGAAGTGGACACTGGAGCTCCCACTTCTCCTGAGGAGCAAACCACTCCTATCTCTTCAAGGATTAGTGTTGAGGTTCCTCATGCTCAGCCTGATAAGCTCATAAGCCAAGCTGCCTTAAGCCATCACTCTGAGTCTCAACACTCAAGTGATAAACCTTCAGGGGACAGTTACCATCCCCATCCTTTAAATCTCAACCAACCAATCCCTAACCTTGATTTCTACATTGATGAAGATCAAGTTTTAGTGAGTATCATGATTCTCTCTTCTTTTCCCCTACTCAAAGAGAGATGAGTGCTTCTGAGGCTCCTATTTCTAGCCCCTATCAGTCACCTACTACTAAGGTGGACACTTCTGAACCTGTTCAGGATGTTCATATGGAAGAGGCTCTCACTTTTGAAAGTGATTACATCATTAAGACCTTAACCATGGCAACTCAGCCCACTGTCATATCAACTGAGATTACCAGTGAGCAGAGGAAATCCAGTAGCCAAGAACCTGAAGCTGATGGTGAGAGTGAGGACTTTGGTCCAATCATCTCATCCCCCAATGATTCTTCTGATGAAGATGAGAGAAATTTAAGACAAAAGGTGTAAAATCTATCTAAAACATGCACCTATTTAGTCTCCAAGGTTAGTCACCTTGAATCTCAAGTGACTACCTTGCAGAACAGGGTCAATGATCAGCAACTTGAGATTCATATCTGAAGGAAAAACTAGCTGGGGACCTTTAAGAAGAGCTCAACCAGAAACACAAGAACCTGTGGATGTGATTGACCTAACTTCTTGCTCACCTATGCAAGTGGCGATGCTACCAAAAAGGGGGAGAAAGTCATTACAGTTACAGAACCTAGGATTTCTTCAGAGAGAATGGACACTGAGGACTCACCATCCTCACTTGCAATTGTGCATTCTCAGCAACCTCCTCAAATTCACATTGATGTGGACTACGTAAACTCCTTCATACAGAGTCTGTTTGGGGATGGGATATCAAGGGCTATGTCATCTCCACCATCTTCCAATCGCGCCATTAGATGGAGGTATGACAGTAACAGGTAAACCCTAATCATCATTAGAGTTCAAGGGCAGCAGAAGATCTTCAACTTTCAAACCATAAACATCTATGAAGGTTTGGATTTAGTCAATATGTCACTTGTCAATCCAAGCCAATCAAGACAAGCTGACAAGTTGGCCCAAAAAATCCAAGACAGGATTATTACAGAGTTCAGCCTTAGAAGAAGACTATGGCAATCAACCAATGTCATCAGTCAACTGGATGTTGAGACAGACCCTAAGATTAGCTTCATAGGGGAAACCTTTACTGAAGGCCTAGTGATAGAACCTGAGAGCCCTGTCTTATCACCAACAACTGCTGCAGAGATCAATTCCCTTTTTTAGACACCTACCGGTGAAGGTGCTTCTCAACCTCTCTCTGGCCAGAGCTTGGAAGCTACATCAAGCAATGAAAGTCGAGCTCTCTCCACCCTGAGTCACAAAGGTTTGTAAGTAACAAAAGGAAAAGAAAAATGACTTCTGAGGAAATTAAGGAGGAGAAAAAGAGAGGAAAAGAAAGCTGAGGGGAGAAAGTTCCTCTTCTGGGTCTACAAAACTCATGGAGACTGCAATTAGGGCTGCCCCCAGACCAGATACTCAGAATGATGAGTTAAGGGCAGTCAAGATAAACTACCTGCAGACAAGGAACTATGACATAGATAATGTAATCTCTCTCACCTTGGAGGAACTCAATGAACTGGTTGACCTGGAAAGGTCAAGGGAGAAGAAAGAGGCAGAAGATGCAGAGCTACTAGTACAAGTCAAAGAAGATAAAAGAAAGAAAAGATTATACAAGCATGTGCCTACTCTCTCCCCAGTTCAAGAAATCCTTGCATATGAGGATGTAGTTCAACAAGAACCTTAGGTAGATAAAGAAGAAGAAAGGATTAAGATGATCAACTACCTAAGTGCCACAGGCCTCTATCAGGCAGAAGCACTTCTTCCCTTATCCTTTGACTATATTGAGTTTGAGTATCTTAAATAACTTAAATTTGAGATAGTCAAGGAGAGAAAGACAACCAAAAGAAAGCTAAGGGAAGAAGCTTCTAAGTTAAGAGCCATCATCCACAAAAGCATGAAGAAATCTGCTGACAGGCAGAGGATGATGAGCTTCTTGAAGCTATAAAAAATTATAGGATGTGCAGGCCAGTCTTCTCAGTAAAAAATTGTAAAGAGAAAGAAAAGGATGGCTTCTAAACCAAAGCCAAAGAAGAAGAAGAAGACTGCATCCTTTTCTGAACCTTAGGATGAGTTAGAAAATCCTGAGGATGTGCAGCCAGAGGATGCTCCATCATCTCCCATTCCAATAGCTCCTCCTGCATCAGAAAGACCCATCCTATCCTGGACATACACTATAAATCCAGAAAGGTGGCATGTCATTAGAGATCATGGCATTAAGAATGTCTACACTTGGCAAGACATGTTTCAGTTGCCTCTACATGATCTCTTTGACATGAGAAGATACTTTGATAGTCTGAAGGATCCTGATCGTCTTATGAAGAAAGGGCTAGTTATCATCTTGATGAGGACTATTATATCTGAAGTCTTCAAGAGTTTTGGTAGCATCATCCTAGGGGGAGTTTGTAAAGAATATGTATAGAGGCTGAAGCAACCAAAGTCTTTCTGCATGCATGCTGCACAAATACTAAAGAAGAATGCTTCGGAAGTTTCACACATGCAACAGAAATATTCTAAGTGTGAAATCTTCTGAAGCCAAGATCAAATCTTCCGAAGCCAATAATGAAGTCTTCCAAAGCTTCAAAGACAAAGTCTTCCGAAGCTCCACACTTGAAGACAAATTTTTTCCGAAGACTTTTAACAACATGTTTTATCTAATGTATCCACTACAACTCTGTAAAGTCACTAACTTACATGAGTTGGTGAAAAGGTCCATACTTTTGGTAACTATACATTGAGGTCCTAAGTCTATAAAATTTCTACTTCATGTACTTTATCCTTTTTGTATAGATAAGGATGTGAGCTATGGCATGTCATAGTGAGAAAGTGAAAAAAGGCAATCTGCCTTTTTGACTCTACAATTGATTTTGTTTTGAGTCTAGTCAATTGTATCCAGCTGGCTTTCATAGTATGGCCGGCAATAGAGATCATCATCCACAAAAATTCAAACACAAAACTGAAACACCTAAAATAAGCATGTAATAATCATCAACATATAATCTGGACCTACAAATACAAATTTTAAAGATTCGGCAATAGAATGAGAAGAATTACAATCCTCTGAAATTAACGTGCTTTTGTTTGGATTTACTCTAGTTCAGATCTTGATGGATGGATTTATGTTTTGCTAGAAAATTTTAACATAAGTGACAATTTTTTCCTACATTTTGAGTGTGTTATCAGCCGATAGATGTAGATTTACTCTTATTTGAGTTTAATATACGAACATACTTAAACTTATGCAAGAAGACATATGTTGACTTTTTCAAGTCATAGGTAGACTGATTGGTTAAATTTCAAAAGATAAAATAAAGAAATAAGAGTCGATATCAAATTAAACGTATGTTTGCTTAAAATATAGACAGATTTTGTACCAA
Source organism: Flaveria trinervia (assembly GCA_025506515.1). NCBI lineage: Eukaryota > Viridiplantae > Streptophyta > Magnoliopsida > Asterales > Asteraceae > Flaveria > Flaveria trinervia. The sequence continues at coordinate 56,083,820 of CM046444.1, read as the reverse complement.
AATCTTTAACAATGCGCCTAGAAAATTCATTTAAAAGTTCAGCAATCTGAGAATCATCCAACAATGTTGCTTTCCTGAGCCGAATTAATGCTGCAACCAGTTACGGGCCAAACAACTTTTCATTTAAGGCATATTGTTTATAATTACGCAAAATATCAACCTTGCTGAAGCATGTCTAGATATAGAATTTGAAAAAGTCAAAGCCTATTGTTTTTATTAAAGTTAGTTGATAAAGAAACTAAAAGAACACACAAGGACTAGAAATTATATATTTATAATAGAGTTAAATTCGTCTTTGAGGTTTCATAAAAATTATCATTTAAATCCAAAAGTTTAAGATGTTGTCATTTGCATCCAATCTTTCATTAAAATTGTCATTTGAATCCATTTGACTACATCTAACTAACACGGTTAATTTTTTCCGTTAAGTTTCCAACATGAGAGTTATTTAATAAAAGAATTATAAAAATAAAAAAAAACAACTGACATTAGGATTTTTATATGTTAAGCCTTTTTTGATAATTGTGACTCTATAATTGTATTTTTTATTTTGTCTTGTTAATGTATTTTGGTTTAGTAACCGTGTTACTTTTTCTCGTTTTATTAATTAAACATAGATTTTTTTGGTTTAAAGCTTAAGTATAAATACAATTATTGATTTTATGATTATTATTCATGGACAGTTAATGTTATTCTACAAATTGTTTTCAAACTTTTATGATAATTTGTCTTTTATGGTTATAATTCAAATAATTTATATTATATGACTTGTTCATATATTATATATATATATATGTATGTATGTTTAGTTAGTTATACTTATAAAAGTGATTCATTTCTAACTTTATAAAACATACAAAACAATATATATATATACATATACATATATATACATATACATATATATACATATACATATATATACATATACATATATATATATATTGTGTATATATATATATGTATATATATGTATATAATACCTTGGGGTTTATCTGGATACCTTCCTTGGCTTTGTTTCCTTTATAGGAAGTCTAGCAGCAAAAGCAGAAACAAAGAGATCAACATATCACTACTAGAAAAACTATAATAATTGATGCGCAATGCGCATCATATTTGGCGTTAGATAATGCGCATCATATTTGGCGTTAGATAATGCGTGTATGCATATCAAGGAATGTGTAGTCATAAATGAAAGATGACACACATATACGCCTCATCTATTTATGACGGGCAGAAGATGACACGCATTTTATGATGGTTTCTAGATGACACGCAATGCGTGTCAGGAAAGGGGTAGTCTTAAATGTTAAGATGGCGAGCGTGCGTTTGTCATCTTTATGAATTTTATGACGCGTTAACAATGATATGCAATGTCCTTCATAAATTTAGCTGGTTATAATATATATATATATATATATATATATATATATACTTTATTAAATTACATGCTTTTCTTATAAAACTATAAATCAATAATTGTCTAGTAACAACAAAACAAAATTCATTTAGTTAAATACTAACAAAACGTATTAATTGTTCCGGTTTCACTTGCATATACATAAAGTTCTATATTCATTTAACTGTCTAATGTAGTTCGGCCTACACATAAATAAAATTTGTAAAGTAACACGACCACTCTTCGCGAATGACATCCGAATCAACATCAATGTATTCGGCTTTACCTACTCCAACCTAAGAAAAAACCATTATCACCTAATTAAACTTGCGAATTTGGGTCATCCAAATGAACTAACAACCTATATTTTAATAAAATCACCAAAAATTCCAAGTCCCGCATATTAGACAAAATTCAACTACTTAGTCACCAAATAATCAAATTAAATAAAATTATTGATTTCTTATAAACTTTAGATTATATACTTCTAGAACTAAATCGATCAATTTAACACATAATCAACAAAAGACATATATATCAACATAGACAGTCATTTATGCATATACATAAATTAAAAAGCAACAATTGGTAAAGTATATAATAGAATGGTTTACTTACATTGTTATGGACTTTTAGAGAATATGTATAGAGGCTGAAGCAACCAAAGTCTTTCTGCATGCATGATTCACAAGTACTAAAGAAGAATGCTTCGGAGTTTTACACATGCAACAGAAATATTCTAAGTGTGAAATCTTCTGAAGCCAAGACCAATATCTTCCGAAGCCAAAGATGAAGTCTTCCAAAGCTTCAAAGACAAAGTCTTCCAAAGCTCCACACTTGAAGACAGATTTCTTCCGAAGACTTGTAACAACATGCTTTATCTGATGGACCCCCTTTCCGCTGCAACACTATAAAGTCACCAACTTACACGAGTTGGTGAAAAGGTCCATACTTTTGGTAACTATGCATTGAGGTCTTAAGTCTGTAAACTTTCTACTTCATGTACTTTATCATTTTTGTAATAGATAAGGGTGTGAGTTATGGCATGTTATAGTCATAAAGTCAAAAAGGCAATCCGCCTTTTTGACACTACAATTGATTTTGTTTTGAGTCTAGTCAAATGTATCCAGCTGGCTTTCATAGTATGGCCGGCTGTAGGATGTAGTCTAAGTATCTCATGTTCTTGTAACTTTATTGATATGCTTTGTAACACTTGTAATAAAAAATTGAGAAAGCAATATACTGCAATCTTGAAACCATCTTACTATGTATCTTGCTCTTGTGTTTTGTCTCTAATTACTTGTGTTCTTAGTGTCGTTACTTGTGGTTAATCTAGTTCTTAGTGTCTCTTAATAGTTTGATTAAGTTTAGTTACTCTCCTCTTTGTGTTGTTGTGTTGTATTTGACCACCCTTCACCGGTCCTGTAGGAATAGTATTTCAAGCACTTCATCAACTACTTCTTTTATGAAGTTCACTTCCTGGCTGAAGTAGACACTACAATATCATATTTTAATAATCAACTTATTAATAAAGTTAACTAAAGGTGCAATTTTCGAACAAGAATTAAGTGCTTACTGTACATTTCACCCATTTGAGTTTAGTCAGCCTCTTGTTGGATCCACTTTGTGTAGCATATAAGCTCATTATCCTACAATAAAGTTGATTAATTAAGAAATATAAAAGAATATAACATAAAGTTTTAATAATTTGTATTACTTATGCATCAATAGTTGCAGGACCATTAGAAGGGTGCAATGCACTTTTACAACACACATCACAAGTGGAGAGTATTCAATAACACTTAACAAATCAAATGGAGAACTAGAAAACCAGTTTATTTGAGAACAAAGAAACACAAGTAATAAAGAGACAGAACAAGAACAGAACAACACAAGTATTTGTTTTCAAGGATGATGTATATTTCTCTCTAGTTCCTTACAAGTGTTTACAAAGACATGTCAATAAGATACAAGGACCAGAGATACTTATACTACATCCTACAGCTGGCCATACTTTGAAGGCCAGCTGGATACATGATCTAGACAACAACAAAATCAATGTAGAGTCAAAAGGCAAATTGCATTTTGACTAGTGACTATGACATCTCATAGCTCACATCCTAATATATTACAAAAATAATAAAAGTACATAAAATAGAAAGTATAGAATCAAGACCTCAATGTACAGTTACTAAAAGCATCGACCTTTCACCAACTCATGTAAAGTTGGTGTGTAATCAGAGTTGCAGTGGAAAGGTGGTCCAGCTTTATGGTAAAGGTATATTAGATAATAACATGTGTTCAAAAGTCTTCGGAAGAAATCTATCTTCAAGTGTTGGCTTCGGAAGACTTCGTCTTTGAAGCTTCGGAAGACTTCATGTTTTGATTCGGAAGACTTCATGTTTGGATTCGGAAGACTTCATGTTTGGCTTCGAAAGATATTGGTCTTGGCTTCGGAAGATTTCACACTTAGAATGTTTTCTAAGGAAGAGTGTGAAACTTCTGAAAGATTCTACTTCAGTACATTTGTGCATGCATGCATGAGAGACTTTGGATGTTTTAGGTTGCATCAGCCTTATATAAAACCTTACAATGGTTTGTCTCAATAACGAACTAATAAACCTTAGAGAATGAAGATAATAGCAAGTGAATGTCTTCATGTCTAGCACATCCAACAATAAAAACCAATGACCAAATAAGTCAAACAACTTATTTATCATGGTGGTGGGATTTGATAATCAATTAAGTCAAACCCAAGATTGTAGGGTAATTGAATGATGTTATTGTGCCCTTTTATAGACAAATGATTTGCAAGACTTCTACTTGAAAAATCATATTTTTGGATTTCAGTTTATGTTCAACTGGCGAGATCACAGAGGGGCTTATAAAACAAATTCCATAATCTTTTTTCTCCCATTATTGAATTGATCAAACAAGTACCTATATAATAACAAAGAATTAAAATAACTCGTGTTTTATAAATATTAAAACTAAATTTAAAAACTCACATCATATAAGTAGCAATGACAGCCCCACTAAGCTCATCCAACATAAAAACTTCTTCAAAATCATCCCAAGTTAAGTAAGTGAAAATTTCATACCCAAATAATATGTCCACACATTGCAATCTTATAGAATTAACATTCAGCACTTGTTCATTAACCATCATTTCAATCATTTTCTAAACAATATTATCTTCAATCCTTATCATTTCTTTCCTTTGTGCTCTAGTAATCATTCTTTGTTTCATAACCCTTCCATCCACCTTTTCAATATTTTTTGCATCCTTCCTTTTCAATTCTTTTTCTTTCTCTTAATTTTTGTTTTCTATTTTCTTCCCATCTCTCTTTGCATTCTCATTTTTCTTATTTGTAGAAGATCTTACCCGTTTATTTTCTTTCTTTCTTACCTTCAAATTGATTTAGTGATTTTTCAATAGTGTTTCTCTTTGGTTTTTTCGCCACTTTTTCCATCAATATATACATATATATATATATACATATATATATATGTATATACATATATGTATATATACATAAATATATATATATGTATATACATATATATACATATATGTATATACATATATATACATATATATATATATATATACATATATTATATGTATATACATATATCTATATACATATATGTATATATATACATATATGTATATAGATACATATATGTATATAGATATATGTATATACGTATATGTATATACATATGTATATATTATATGTATATACATATATATATATATATATACATTATATACATATATGTATATATATATATATATGTATATACATATATGTATATACCTATATGTATATATATGTATATAATATATATGTATATATATACATATATACGTATATATATGTATATACATATATACGTATATACATATATATACATATATATACGTATATACATATATATACATATATATACGTATATACATATATATACATATATGTATATACATATAGGTATATATATATGTATATACATATAGGTATATATAGTATATATATACATATATATATATGTATACATATACATATATATATATATACATACATATACATATTATATATACATATATACATATATATACATATATATATATATACATATATATACACATATATATGTATATACATATATATATATAGTCCAAAGATTACCTTTGGTAACATACCCTGAAAGATTACCATACACGGAGAAGTCATTATAGTCCAAAGTAATACTGCTCCTTATATTGAAGTATTATTTCTTGTAAGCATCAAATATCCTAATGCAAGTTCCAGAAGACTTTCAAATCTTTTAGAAATGGTGCTAAGTAGACAACAATATTGTTACCAGGTTGTTTTGGCTCTGATATCAATAAAGTCAACATCATGAACTTTCTTAATATGCACAGATAAAAGGGTTGATTATATGTTATAAGGATAACCAGCCAACAATTATATTTGGAACTAAATGACTTGTGGGGATTGATACCATCAACGAACAAAGCTAAATCTAAGATTTAAGTTTTCTTTTAAAAAATCTTTTCACGTTTTGTCAACAAGCTTCTAGGGTGAATCATGAGGATGAGTTAGCTTGCCATTATTGACCCGACCTTGCGCATGCCAAGTTAAGTCATATGAAATTTTTGGTGATGAAAACATTCTTCTAAATCTAAAATAGGAGGAAAATACCACAAAAATTTTGAAGGCACGTTCTTGGTATTTTCTTTCAGCAAGATGTGCCACAAGTTGGACATTGCGAATCATCCTTATGTTCTTTCCAAAACAGAACACAATCATTTTCAAATGCATGAATATTTTATATTCTAGACAAACTCCTTTTAGCAACTTCTTGCCTTCGTATATCGAGCTAGGGATTGTATTGTTTAACGGTAAGATATCTTTTAACACACCCAACAAAGCATTAAAACTTGAATCAGACCAACCAAATTGTCTTTTCAAATGTTAGGATTTCAATAATTCATTAAGTGCGTTATACTTTGAACTGACATAATGTGGCTTATCACATTCTTCAAGAAGCGATTTCAATGAATCAGGATATTTATCTACATGTGTGAAGGCATCGTGTAGTATTTCCTTTGTATAATCAAATTCAAAAGGTCTAGATGTATTATGGAAACTAGAATCAACCTTCGGAAGTTTTTCTTCATGAAAAGACTAGTCCTTATTGTTTTTGTTGAAACCATAGGCAAACAGATGATAACACATATTAGCAATTGAATGGTAACACAAATTGATACGATTAACACAAGGACATGAAATAACATTGAAATTGGATTATTACTTTGCAAAAACTCTAAAATGTCCTCCACACCTTTGACTTATGCAGTTGATAATCTATCAGTTGAATCCATGATTTATCCATGACCTTTGTTTCTACTTTTTCACCATCATAGAAACTAGAATCAAATTTAATAACATGAGTTAGGACTTAAAATATGCATCACAATTCACAAAATAAACCAAATAATGGCCTAATTATCCCTTAAAACAAAACAACTAATCCAACAAAACAAACAACCATCAACTCAAGATGTCATTTAGTTTTCTACACAACCTAAATAAGACACAACATTCTTAAATCCAACTCAATTTGTGCACTTCTATGTGAGGGTTAAAGTATCCAGATTCTAATGAGATGTCATTACTCATTAGTTTCTACACAACCATTAACTCAAGATGTCATTAGTTTCTACATAACCTAAACAACACACACAAAGTTCTACATAATCTAGACAAGATGAATAAACCTTCAAAAACCTAAAGAAACAAACATAAAACAAAATCCTCAAAGATTACTACACTAAAACATATACTAGATCCAAGAAGGACTCCTTATAACCGTAAATTACAACACATCCACAATCAACCACGATTCAGGAGTCAAAACAAATGAAACAACAATGTAGCACCTTTGTGACGGGCTTGTAGGAAGAGAAAGACATAAAGGTAGCGGCTGTGGTCGATTGCGCGCGATGGGCCTGTGGAAGGGCTAGCGGGGGATGATTAGGCCGTCGATTGGGCCTGTAGCGGTGGTCGATAGGTGGCGGGATCTTTAGTCGATGGAGGGGCTAGCGACAATGGTCGATTGGGTGGTAGATGGGTCAATTGGGCGATATAGTCAAAAGGTAATATTGGTCGATTATGTTAGGCGCATGTATAATGCCGCGAAATTTTAAAAGATGACGAACCAAGATGACACACAAAAATGTGTGTCATCCTTTGTAGAAATATTATAAAATGAACATATATTTTATGATACATGTAAGTGCACTTCATCTTTTTTCGCACGTTATCTTTTGCGCGCTATCTAATAACAGTTTTCTAGAAGCGTGATTGTCCAGTTATATAAAAGTTAATTTTTGCAAATTTAGGATGCTCTTTGAAGAAGGCCTGAAACATAACATAATCAAATCAACCAAATATGTATTATTAAATCTGGATTTGAAAAGAAACCCTTTAATGAAATAATTTAGAGTTGCACATTTACATATAATTAACAAAAGAGTGAGGTAGGCAAGTAGGGAACAAACTTGTAAGAAGTCATATAAGTCATCACTACATATAATGTTGCATACTTGTATCATAGGTTATCAAAAACACATGAAGAAACTTTCTATAGAAGTCTTCGATGAGAAATTAAAATTTCTATATAAGCTCATGAATCGCCATCAAGCATCATGATGATGCAATGGTATGGTTGTTTGAACACTTGAACACATATATTAAATTAAAAATATGCTAGAAATCCAGATTATATATTAAGAAGTTGCATTACCTAGATTTTGAAATGTAACAACTTGAAACTTATAGCACAAATACTAAATATCCATTTCACATTACAACATTACATCCTAAGACAAACGATTGAAACTTTAACCTGATATCTACTTTGCATATACAATTATGGTCATTTCTAACCAAAGCTCTCTACGAATGTTGCTGGTAAAATGCAAATTGGTATTTTTAAATTTGTTCAAGTAATGTTACACTATAAATTAGAAGCAATCATTCAAAAGAATATTAAAACACAATAGCAAAAGCAAAGACGAAAACAACAAATGCATATGAGAAAGCATAAACCCGGTTTAAAAGCCGCTGATGTATGAAATTAACCAAACGTGTGTGCCCTTGATTCATAATGTGAAAGCACAATCACAAGCAACGTCGAAGCATAATCACAAGCCTCATATTACACCCACATGACATTTGTCACCATTTGCATCCCTGAATTTAGATATACGTGGAATATTAGAAACAGCTAGGGTTATTGAATTTATGATTTTTATTTCACCACAAGCCAGCAATTGAACAGGGGCCAAAGGGATGCACCCACTGAATGGAGGAAGAGGGGGACACCTGGGGTTTGATACTATCAATAACTCAACATTCAATGGCGATGCCTTAGTAAGGTATAAGCAAAGATGGTGAGTTGTTGGTATGATTAAAATGCCGGAGGTGAGCAATTGTGAAGGAGGGTTAGGGTGAGTGCGGCATCTCAAAAGGCACGTCTTAAAAAAAGTAAAAAAATATAATTTTAACTTAAGCTATTGTTTTATAAAATAGTAAAGATAGGTTATAGAATATTAAATTTTTATTTATAGTATTGTATACATGGTTTGCCAAGGCTCGTATAGTAATTTTATCAACATTTTAAAATACTTATATTAACAAATTAAGTATAAAGAATTTTGACATTTAATGACAAAAGTATTTAAGCAAATATATTTATATAAATATTAAATATAAATAGATTTAAGTTTTCATATATAATAAAGTATCTTCACTATTTTTAAAAGAAATTACATGTGTATGTATACAAACCTACATACATAAATACGTACCGAACTACATACATACGTACGTACCTACTACGTACGCACGTACGTACCTACCTACATCTCTATGTACGTACGTACGTACATACATATGTGTACGTATGTGTGCATACGTACACACATACATATTACGCGTACATATGTATGTATTACATGTACATGCATACACAAACACACACATACATACATACTTACGTACGTACATACATACCCACATACGTACCCACATACGTACCCACATACGTACCCACATACGTACCCACATACATACTTATGTACATACGTATGTACCAACATACGTACGTACGTACATAAGTACACAATGTTACACTTATATTTTTATGAAGTTATTATATGGTTTTAAAATAAGCAAGAACTCGAGAAAAAGAGTCTTCAGTTAAACTTGTTTTTATAACTTTTCAATAAGCAAAACCTTTTAACGTTAGAAAATATCATCGAAACATTGTCTATGCTCAAAGTAGTCAACAATTTATATTGTGTGACCATTAATTGATCAAACCACTTATTAAAATATCATTAAATAAACTTTTAAGGTCTATTAACGATTTACTTTTACATGTTTTAACATATGTTTGTGGAATGAAAGATAGATTTACTGTACTCGCCACTCACTTTTGTGTTTTATTATTGAAGTTATAGTAGTTACAATATACAAAAGTAATAAGGACTTTTATGTTTAACTTTTCCGAGAAGAAAAAAAAACTCAAAGGAGCTAATCAATTCACACATTAGTTATTTTTCTCTTTAGTTATATGTACATATGTTTATATTAATTTAAATTTGAATATACCATTACGAAGTTTTGATATATGTTAAAAATCAAGTCATAGCAAAATACGAGTCTAATCCGCTAGTATATTTAAATACATCTAAACATGATGGTTAGATGTGAAATAATTATTCATATTATTAGTAACCATTTATATGCTATTAATATTCAATGATTTAATAGTACGGTTCTATAAAGTATAAGAATAATTTTAAACTTGACTTGTGTAATTCTATTATTTTAAAGATGATGTCATCTTGGTTACCGTGTCAAATACGACAGATTGTTGTATCTAATAGGTCAGATTATTGTGTCAATAAATTTTAGATGGAAGCCAGTTCCACGACCTTAGTGGAAATGATGATCCTGCTCCCCCAGAATGTATCAACTACCTAAGGCTAAGGCGGATTTGTCAATGGTTGTGCTGCTGGCAATGATTAGAATAGCTATGTTGCTCAAACCTACCGACGCCTTTATTTAATAGAATGAAGTTCCCGAATAGAAAAAAGAAAAATATCAGGTTTCAAACTAGATATAGATGTTCGGGAAGTGCTTCCTTGCATTAAAGCACATTCCGGGTGTGAAAGGTCATAGGCAAAGTGAGAACGCTGGTTCCACAATAACCAAGTCAATCCAATCCTCAATGGGAGAGGGGTCCGCATTCTGGAACTTAACTTAAGGATTTAGGGATCCCTCAAAGGACCGGGTTCAGGCTTAACCAAGTCTTCGTCCATCCTTTCTTGAACTAGATCCATGCCTTGGGCTTGAGTTCCAGCTTCGGTAGGAGTCCAAACAGTATCATTTCATTGTGTCAAATAATTTAGTTATTTGTTGTATGTATTTATCATTATGTATTACGTTTTAAATAATTTCATATTATTTTTGTAATTTTATTTTTGTAACACTCGGAATTTTTTTTGAAGCCGACGAAAGAAGAAAAAAGAAATAAAGTCCAAAGTCAAGGGACCAAACTCGCCAACGAGAGAAAGTTGGGTATATGGTGATATTTGAAGGGAGAGGGCAGCCATTACCCTCTCCCCACACTCACATTTTCAGCAAACAAAAGAGGAGAAGAGAGAGAAGAGAAAAGAAGAGAAAAAGGTTGGTTCGGGTAGATTCAAGCTTGAAAATCGTCGAGTAGCGGGTCAAATAGAAGCTCTTCTCGTTGTAGTCGTTTGTGTGAGTTCTAGGACCCCTATTTTACACATTGTTGAATGATTTGGGCTGGAACATATCTGAAAATTGGGTTTTAGTGTGTGTTTGTGTGTGACCCGTTGGTGTATGTGTGGGTATGTGTATGAGTCGTTTGGGTCTTGCTTTTGAGCTTGTGTGTGCTTGAATGGTGTTGTGGTATGCATTTCTAAGGTTTAGGATGGTTCATTTGGGAGTAGAATGGGTTTAGATGAGCTTGAAGGTCGAAAACGGCAGCTAGGATTCGGGATGAACTGCATTCTGCACCAGCTAGGGCTATGCGACCGAATGGAGGCCATACGGCCGATTGAGGTGCGATTGAGGGTTCATTCGCATGATTGGGGTTCATTCGCACGATTGAGGTTTATTCGCACGACTAAGGGTTCATTTGCACGACTGAGAGCCCAGTCGCATACATGCCCATTCGCATTAGTTTCTTCCGCATTAGGTCCATTCGCATTAGTTTCATTCGCACGATTGGATGTTCATTCGCAGAGGTGTTCATCCGCATTGGTTCAATCGCATGATGTTCAGTCGCCTGGAGGCCATGCGACTAAAGGGTGCCCATACGCCCAAGTAGGGCTGGTGTACCCGAGGGAAGTGTAGTTTATGAACTGACTTTCGGGGGAAAGTGTAGATGTAAGTTTTGACGTGAAAGTTCCCGTAAGTTCATGTAAGATGACTGTTGAGGCCTTAGAGTGTATGTTAGGCATGATGAAGATGATGTTGCATGATTATGCAGGTTATGTATGTATGATGTCGCCCTGTATGATGATGATGACTGTGTATGTTATGTTCCTTATTATGATGTATGTTTATCTTTCATGTGGCTTTACGTGTTATGTTAATGAATGTAATGAAAGTAGTATGTAACGTAAAGCGAAAGATAATGAAAGAGGAACATGAAGTAAGAATGCATGCATTAATGAATGATGAAAGTAAAGAAAGTCTTGCAAGCCTTGTATGTCGGGACACGTCATTAAAAAGGTGTTAGCCCAATGGTGTGTGGGTTCGCTACCCCGGGAGGATGCACATTGGGGTTTTCCTTTGTGATTGACCATTTGTATGGAATCATTGTTGCTTGCCTGGGTACTGTGGCCAGAGGTGCTGGGCACCGTGAATGAATGTCTAAGATAGGTTTAGGTCCAGTACCATGAGCATGAAGGGCATAGCACATGACAATGGTATACCTGAACTTTATCTTAGGTACTGTGGTTAGAGGTGTTGGGCACCGTGAATGAAGGTCTATGATAGGCTTAGACCCAGTACCATAAGCATGAAGATTAAAGTTCATGGTGTTGATAAAAGAAAAAGATGTAATGAATGTAAGAACGAATAATGAAGATAATAATAATATTATCTATGTGTACGTATGATGTATGAATGCATGAATGTAAAGAACGGTTTTAACGAAAGAAAAAGTATTTTTATTATAAAATTAGAACTCACTCAGCAACACTGACTTTAATGTGTTTTCAGTTGGCAGGTAATGATTGCTGAGGATGGCATGAGGTGGCTACTTAGCTCTTTTGGGATGACATTCAATTATTTAATGTTTTTGTGATGTAATGCAACGATGTATTTTGTAACTGATTAACGATGTATTATTTTGTAAAAGTTTTTATGATGTAATGAGATGTCATATTTGAACGTTCCGTTGCAATATTTATGTAAGATAAGTGCAAATGTATGTTTTATGTGCAATGATTTATCAGCTGTAAGCGTCCCGGGAACGATGCCTTACATATTTTATAAATTATATAAAATTCTGGTTATCTTATCATTGTGTTTTATAATTAAAAGTACACAATAATTTTATTTTAGGAATATGTTTTCAAAACTTATGATGATCAAGATAATACAATTACGAACAAAAAAACAAAATGAGACACATTATATTATAGTGTGCTATATATCATTCTGTTTTACATACTAACTATACACAATGGTGTTATTTCATCATTATATAATTTTTTAAAACTCATCATTTCAAAAAACACAATAGTATTTACAAAAGCATAATAACTAACAAAAATACTCAATTAATTACACTAAAAACACAATGATGAGCATTAATATATGAAGTTGAAAACACTAAAAGAATAATATCTTTTTTAAATAATGATATATACTCGTTTTAAAGATAAAAAACATTCGTCTTTATAGTATAATTTTTATAAATTATAATGTTGTATATATAATAGCTATGAATATTTAAAACATGTAAGGAAACTTGAAACAAGTTAACAAAAGTGGTCAAACTAACCCTTTAACAAATTTTTTTTACAATTTGATCTTAACTATTATTTAACAGTTTTGCTTATTAAAATGATTTCTATTACACTTATTAGATTTAAAACTATTTTTATTTAAATCCTTACCATGATCATTAAAATCTTATTTTTCTTACTCCTAAGTCACTAACTTTTGAAGTAGGTATTCCTTGTCATCTAGAATCATTCTAAGGATTCGATTTTCGCGAGGAATATATTCCAGTTTTTTTAACTTTTTCATATTTTTATCCTTTAAAAATCAGTACAATAGTGAATAATGTTTGACTGTAACACCCATCATTCGACATTTGAATAAATCTTCAAACGTGAGTGTCTTGTTGGTTTCAAACATATTTTCTTTGCTGTTTACACGATCAAACATTATTTGTTTCGGCTATATTTGTCGTGCCTTTGTGTTCTTAGGTGTAAAGAGAGGACTATTGAGTGTAATCGCTATAAAGTGGTCTTTGAAAATGTAGAGAAGCATGCTATTTGATGAAAGAGGTTAATAGATTTAATTTTTGGACTAGGTTAAAGTTTATTGGTGATATACTCTTGTTGTTAGAGTTTAGTCGAGTTTGGATGTGAAATGGTATTGTCATTTTTTCGTACAAGTTGTGAATTATATCAGTTTACATGTGAAGTATTTTATTTGTTCTAAATTAATATTTCATAATATATATAGGAAGGTTCCTTCAGTATAAGATCATATAAAAGTCCTAATTACTACTCAGAACTACTATCACTCTACTATCACTCTAAGTAATAAATAAATGTGTGCCTGAAATGTACATAGTATCCATCTTTAACGAACATGCTAACTGATATGACAAGCTTGGGAGATGACTAGAATATAATAAGAACGACTCTTAAAATGTTTGGGTGGCACTTCTGATAACAATATATAAGTACAGCCCCTAACAACAGATGGTAACTCATAACATTAATCAAGTCAATTATAACTTGCATGAATATTTAATCTAGATATTACAAACCAACCATGAACAATGATTGGTCTTTTAATTTTCAGAGGTTCATCTAGGTCAACTCAAAGACTGCCATGTTTAATGTGGATTTAGTTCTCTCTAACAAACCTCTAGTGTATCACTGTATATATGTGTGATCCATGCGTGTACCTATTAAGAGCCTAGGGGTAGCTTCCGCTACCCCTCAACCTTTTACGGGTAGCGTAAAGAAAAAAATTACGGTTGTATGTAAAGTATAAAATAAAAATTACTGTTTTATGTTACCCCTGAGAAAATATTACATTACCCCTAAATTTTTTTAAACTCAATACTTCATAGAAAGTTTTAAAGTTTATAAAAACTAATCTTATATTTTATAAATAAACATTACATTTTATAAAAACATAAATAACTAATAAGTCCAAAATACCCAATGGTCCAATATAATAATAATTAACAAGTTCAAAATGAATATAAACCAAAAAACATTAAACAACATAAAAACTAACATAACTTAATCTAAATAACAATAACCCAATCAAACACCATCAATCACCCCATGCCCTCATCGACCCTTCGTCCTTCCCACAGGCCACAACTAGCCAGCCACCATCCACCTACACTGCCAATCACCCCACATTCCATCGCTGTACGTCCAGTCGACCACCACCGAACTGCTGCCTACTCGGCCCTTGCCATCGCTCACATGTGATCTTTCACCAATTCACCGCTCACTTCAAGTTAACATTTCTAGTTTTTCTTCTCTATTACACTATGAAATTATGGATTTTGGGTTTATGTTGTTTAATTTTGTAAGACCCCGTTTTCGGGACATTCACAGCTGGTCAATCATTACACATAATACATATAATTACATTTATGCTTCATAAGACATCACAACGGAACATTAAAATAACCTATCATTTCATTATAAATGCTTTTGTAAGTTAATACAATCATTCATTTCAAAACATCGTTCGTTCGCATTACAATGCAATAACATTAAACAGAAGAATGTCATCCAAAAGAGCCAAGTAGCCGCCCCGTGCCATCCTCAACAACTTTACCTACCAACTGGAAAATACATAGTAACTCAGCGTTTCTGAGTGAGTTCTAGTTTTAAAATAAAACATACCTTATCTTTCATTTAAAACCGTCCTCCACATTGTACATGATCATGCATTATACATACACATAGATAATATCATTATTATCTTCATCATCATTCATTTCGTACATTTATTATCTTTCGTTTCCATCTAGGTCCTGTCATGTGCTTAACCCCCCTCTAGAGCAGCAAGCAATTCATCTAGGGTTCAGTGACACGGACCCCATTCATATGGCCAATCACAAAGATTGAACCCCTATGTGCATCCTCATGGGGTATTTAACCCGCACACAGTTGAGCTGACATCCCTCATTGGGTGTGAACCTCTATACATTTGCTTAATCACACAGATTAGGCCCCAGTGTGCATCCTCATGGGGTAGCTAACCCGCACACGGTTGAGCTAACACCCATCATTGGGTGTGAACCTCCATACGTTTGCTTGCAAGCCTTTCTTTTGTTCATCCATTAACATTCAACGTAAAGCCACGGGAAAATAATCATGCTTAACAAGAAACACAAATATAAACATACATCATCACCATATAGGGCATCATCATGCATACATAACATACATCATACATCCATCATGCATAAGCATCAATCATACATCATATCATCATCATACAATGCCCATCACATCATCTATGACCTCAAAAGTCAGCTTACATGAACCCCCGGGAGCCTCCCAAGTCAAAGCCTACCTTTCACTTTTTACCCAAAAAGTTAGAAAATATTCTAAGTGTTCATCCACATTTCCTCTTTGTTCATCCACATTAACTTTTGTTCATCCGCATTTGTTCATCCACATTAACTTTTGTTCATCCGGATTTATTCATTCGCATTAACTTTTGTTCATCCGCATTTCCTTTTACTCATCCGCATTTCCCTTTTACTCATCCGTATTTGTCAATGCTCATCCGCATTTCCTCCTTACTCATCCGCATTGACTTTTACTCATCCGCATTTAATTTTATTCATCCGCATTTGTCAATGCTCATCCGCATTTCCTCCTTACTCATCCACATTCACTTTTACTCATTTGCATTTGTCAATGCTCATCCGAATTTCCTCCTTACTCATCCGAATTTCCTCCTTACTCATCCGCATTGACTTTTACTTATCCGCATTGACTTTTACTCATCCGCATTTGTCAATGCTCATCCGCATTTGTCAATGCTCATCCGCATTTGCCAATGTTCATCCGCATTTACCACAGTTAAGCGGTTATTGTAAAACTTAGGTGTATGAGCTACTGTTTGGGCGCAGGAGCAGTCTAGGGCACACTTAACATCATAATTCGGTCCCCAGACACCATCTATCATGTTCTGAGCTTAAACTTTACATTTTAAGCCATAGAAACACAACCATAACATCATCAAACATGAACATAGCCCAAAATCAAACCCTACCCGCATCATACAGACATTCATACATATGGGTATGAAACCCTAGTTTTATAAGAACATATATTCGTGCATATCCAACCCCAAAACAGTTAAAACAAGTAAAAAGAGGGGTTCTGAACTCACCTTCGCAGCTTTTCAGTATTGCTTCTTCCAAACTCGGTTGCAATTGAGTGCAACCACCTAAAAACCCACTAAAAACATACAACCGAACACACACGACATACATGAGCATAAACCCGATGACATAACTAGTTAAGAACATCATAAACACACGAATTCTTACTTTGAATTCACACTTTTTTGGTTCTTCTTCAAACACACGAATTCTTACCTTTTGTCCTTTTGACACTCATTACCCCTCAACTTGGGTAAAATATCTTTTCTTTCTTTTTCTTCACTGTATTCTTTCTTTACTAACTTTAAAAAAAATAACCGGGTGTTAAAATTCCACCACCCTTATATAGGTTTCGTCCCCGAAACCTGTTATTCCTCATACAATCATGGGTAATGATGTCTCATCTTTTCTTCAGTCTCCCACGTAGACTCAGATCCCATTTTGTGCTACCAGTGTACACGCACAAGAGGATCCACTTTATTCCTCAACCTCTTCTCTTTACGATTAATGATCGCCACTAGTTGCTCCACATAATTGAGCCTTTCAACTACCTCGATATCCTCTAGTGGTACAACCATATCCTCGTCTACTAAACATTTCCTCAGATGAGATACATGGAATGTCGGGTGAATTCCACTTAACTCATCTGGTAACTCCTATCTATAGGCCACCTCTCCTACTCTGGCAATGATTTGGAAAGGCCCTATGTATTTGGGGCTCAACTTGCCCCGCATTCTGAACCGAATGATACCCTTTCAAGGTGAGACTTTCAACATAACCTTGTCATCTACCTGGAACTCAATCGTTCTACGTCGTTTATTAGCATACGACTCTGTCTATCTTTGGCTGCCTTCATGAAGGCTTTTCAAGTTTCTTAGTCGTAGCCTCGATCACCTCGACGCTCCCTAACTCATTCTATCCAATGTCACCCCAACAAACGGGTGTACTGCATCTCTTACCATATAGCATCTCATAAGGGGGCATACCGATACTAGCATGATAACTGTTGTTATAGCTAACGGTAAGTGGTCATCCTAACTTTCTCCAAAATCGATGACACATGCACGAAGCATATCCTCTAGCATCTGAATGGTCCTTTCCGACTGACCATTTGTCTGAGGATGATAAGTCGTGCTAATATGTAACCTCGTCCCCATTGCATTGTGAAACTTCTTCCAAATTTTGGATGTAAACCGAGTGTCACAATCAGACACAATTGACACCAGAACACCATGATGTGTTACGATCTCCTTGATGAAAAGATCCGCCAACCTCTCGGATAAATACGTCTCGCGAATCAGTAGGAAGTGAGCACTCTTCGTCAAATGATCAACTATCACCCATATGGCTTCATACCCTCGCACGGTACGCGGTAGCTTCGTAACAAAGTCCATGGTGATATGTTCCTACTTCCACTTTGGTACATTAAAAGGTTGGATCTTCCCATACAACTTTTGGTGCTTGACCTTCACTTACAAACAAGTAAGGCACTTACTCACATACTCCATACGTCACGCTTCATACCCGACCACCAATAATCTTTCTTCATGTCGTGGTACATCTTTGTAGCACCGGGATGAATAGAGTACCGAGTCTTGTGAGCTTCATCCATAATCTTCACGCGTAGATCCCTAAAACGAGGAATCTACATTCGTCCAAATCGGGTTCTAACACCGAGTGCGTTTTCACCCAATTCCGTAACCAGACCTCTCATTCTTTCAGAGTTAAGATGATCTTCTTCCAATGCCTCATATTGAAACTCCTTAACTTGCTTCATCACATCCGAGGTCATGATCAACTGGTAAGCTTTTACCCGTATCGGCTCGGGTCTCTCTTTCCGGTTAAGGGCATCCGCCACCATGTTGGCTTTGCCTGGATGGTAGTAAATCCTGCAATCATAATCTTTTATGAGCTCCAACCGTCGTCTTTGCCTCATGTTTAGGTCCTTCTGCTCGAAGGAGTACTTCAAGCTCTTATGGTCGGTGAATATGGTGCACTTTGTACAGTATAGGTAGTGCCTCCAAAATCTTTAACGTGAAGACCACAACTGCTAACTCCAAGTCATGAGTAGGGTAACTAACCTCATGAACCTTTAACTGTTGGGATGCATAGGCTATAACCTTTCCCCTCTTCATTAACACACACCCCAACCCCGAGTAAAAAACATCAGAATAAACCACCAAATCTTCACTTCCATTGGGTAATGTCAAAACATGAGCTTGAGTCAACCTCGCCTTTAACTCCGCAAACGCCTTCTCTTGACCCTGACCCCATACGAACTTTACATCTTTCCGGGTCAACTTGGTTAGTGAAGAAGCAATCTTAGAGAAGTCTTGAATAAATCTTCTGTAGTAGCCCGCCAAACCCAAGAAATTATGAATCTCGAATAGCGTCTTTGGAGACTTCCATTGTATCACTGCCTCCACCTTTGCCAGGTCCACCATAATCCCATCAGGATTCACCACATGACCCAAGAACTTCACCTCGCACAACCAAAATACGCAATTGGCGAATTTAGCATACAACTTCTCCTTCCTCAACGTGTCCAACACCTCCCAAATGTGACTGGCATGCTCCTCCTCACTCTTGGAATAAATCGAGATGTCATCGATAAACACAATCACAGATTTATCCAACATCAGCCGACATACTCGATTCATCAAGTCCATAAAAGCAGCCGGCGTGTTGGTCAAACCAAATGATATAATGAGGAACTCGTAGTGACCATAACGCTTGCAAAAAGCTGTTTTAGGAATATCCTGCTCTTTCACCTTTAGCTGATGGTAGCCTGATCGAAGGTCTATCCTCGAGAACCAACTGGCACTTTGAAGATGATCAAACAAATCATCAATTCTTGGTAACAGGTATTGGTTCTTTATTTTCATCTTATTCAGCTCACGGTAGTCGATACACATTCTCATGCTACTGTCTTTCTTCTTCACAAATAAGACTGGAGCATCCCAAGGAGAGATACTCGGCCTAATAAACCCCTTATCGAGTAGCTCTTGCAATTGCTCCATCTACTCTTTCATCTCAGTCGGAGCCAACGATACGGTGCCTTGGCAACAGGTTGGGCACATAGTATCAAATCAATCTGAAATTCGATCTCTTGGTCAGGTGGCACTCCTGGTAAGTCTTCTAGGAACATGTCTGGAAAGTCACACATAACCAGTACATCGGACAGTTGTGGTGTTGGTGTTTCCACATCCTTCACATAGGCCAAGTAAGCGCTACATCCACGCCTCATGCACTTTTCTGCCACCGCCATTGAGATTACTTTTGGGATTGCCGTGACTCGATCACCATAAACCGTCACCATACTCCTGTTAGGTGCTGTTAAATGAATCATCTTCTTGCGACACACAATGTTAGCCTCGTAGTCCGCTAACCAATCCATCCAAAGAACCACATCAAAACCACCTAAGGTCATAACGAATGGTCTAACAGGAAACTTATGACCTTCTACTTCCACGTCACAACCCTTTATCATCTCAGAATTCCTTGTAGACTTACCTATGGTAGTTTCTACATCAAAGGGCGCATCTATATTCTTACTACTAACAAGCAGTTTAGCACAGAAAGCAGCAGAATTGAAACTTTTACTAGCACCAGAATCGAATAACACAGAGGCTGAAGTTTGCTTTACTAGAAACGTACCTGACACAACATTAGGGTCCGTCCTAGCCTCCTCCTGCGTTATCATAAACGCACTGGTGCTTGCCCTTTGTCCTTCTCCTCCAGCCTTCTTTGCTCCCGAACCTTCAGCCATCGGCTTCTTACAATCCCTACTCATGGGACTACTTTCCCCATAGTTGAAACACCTCATAACCCCACAATCTCTAGCCATATAACCAGGCTTCCCGCACTTGAAGCATATGTTCGATCCCCATTTGCATTCCCCCGGAATGCTGTTTCCCGCATTTACCACATCTCTTCGACCTCGTACCAGGTGTGACCACATGGAGATCGTCCACCTTTGCCTTCTTGTTACATGTGAAGGCACCACCCCAACCAAACCTTTTCCCATTCCAATTCCGGTCACCACCACTCTTCTTGCTCACCTCAGCCACCACCACCTCTTGCTTGACATACAACCTTCCTGCCAAATCAACTTCTGACCTAAACGTGCTCGGTCGGGCAGTGATCATGTGCCTATGGATATCTGCCAGCAAACTCTGAATGTACCTCTTAGTCTTTCGTGACAATGGTGTCACTTGGTCCGGCACCAGATGTGCCATCTCATTAAATTTAGTGGTGTATTGTTGATGTGTCATTGTTCCCGCCTCCAGCTGCAGGAATTCCTTTCCACCTTATCCATTTCCCTATAAGGAAAGAACTCCTCAATCACCAACTTCTTCAGCTCAGACCTCCTCATCGTCCTAATTGCCCGACTACCCTCGGCTTGAACTATATTGTCCCACCAACACAGACCCGATTCCATAAGCGAGTGGGTAGAAAATTTCTCCTTCTGGTCTTCTCGGCACTCGTTGATATTCAGAACAACTTCCATTTCTCTCACCCATCGGTGAGCAGCAACAGCAGTGCCATTACCATCAAAACTAGGGTGCTTGCACCTTTGAAATGCCCCGTAGTTACAGCCTCGTGCCGCCTCCGGCGCTGGCTCTTCTTCTTCCTCCTCTTCATCATCGAAGAGAACCGTTCCAGGCTCCGGTCGCTCCCGTTCACCTGAGGACCTGTTTCTCTCTCCTTCTCGTACAGCCTTAATCACTTCAGTCACTACAGACGGTAAGATCATCTGCATGACTTGATGCACTTCTTCAACAATAGCCTCCTTTACTGAGGCTCTCAGATTGGCGCTCTCATCACCGCCCTCTGGATGAGGGGTCTCGGGTTCTTCATGAACCACCTTTTCGGCTCTAGGCCTTCCTCACGTAGCCCGTGGTTCAGCACCATGACCTCCACCACGTGAAGCTTTAGATGATCTACCACCAGCCATCCTCTAACACACACATTGAAAGATTCAAACACCAACACGATGATTCAAGGGAACTTATTAGTATCTAAATATACAAACAACACATAAACCACATAACATGTGCACATAATACCAGTTAACATTAAGAAAATACCTCATGGCACGTAGCTACTCGGACTGGCATCCCTTCCCTTTCTGTCCCATTTTCAGTTTAAGTTAAGGTTTATTTTGAAAATTTACCTGTTTCACTTAAACTTTGGCTCTGATACCAACTTGTAAGGCCCCGTTCCCCGAACACTCATAGCTGGTCAATCATTGCACATAAAACATATAATTACATTTATGCTTTGTAAGACATCGCAGCGGAACATTAAAATGACCTTTCATTTCATTATAAATGCTTTTTTGCAAGTTAATACAATCATTCATGTCAAAACATCGTTCGTTCAAATTACAATGCAAAACATTAAACAAAAGAATGCCATCCAAAGAGTCAAGTAGCCACCCCGTGCCATCCTCAACAACTTTACCTGCCAACTGGAAAATGCAAAAAAGTAGCGTTGCTGAGTGAGTTCTAGTTTTTAAAATAAAACATACCTTATCTTTCATTTAAAACCGTCCTTTACAATCATAAGTGATCATGCATTATACATACACATAGATAATATCATTATTATCTTCATCAATGTTTATTTCATATATTTATTGTCCTTAGTTTTCAACTTTGAAAGTTGGTGAGATTTCCATAGTTTTCAATACATAAGTATAAAAAAGATGGCAACTCATGTCATAGATCAGTGAATAAAGTAACTAGGGATGTAAGACGGAATGCATAATCAAACATTGACAGTTTTACAAGTCTCAAACGTTTACAAGTATATACGATTAGCTAAGTGTACTTGGATCAACCAAGCAGGCTTGTCAGGCCCATAGATCTATGACGTTGCCAGGCTAGCAATAGTTAATGATTGTACATATAAGCGACATTACATGGTAGCTACAAAGATCAACTAACCACATCATACAAGTGAATTGCCATAAGTTTACAAGAATCAAACGTTTTACAAGTACAATGATTATAAGGTAACATGTTTCACCCCAAAGTTTGAAAATATGAAAAAGGGGTATAGAAATACTCACTTGATATATACAAGATGATGTTAAGAATTTAAACGAGGATCTAACGATTTTTTTTACAAGTTACCTAAACGTATTGATTCCAAGATTAAGTTCAATAATAAGATTAACAATTAGACGCGAACTAGGGTTTCGATTGGAATTTAAGGTTTTTAATAACTAAAACAAATAATATAAAATAAAGCTATTGAATATGTTTTGGTTCAATAAAGTTGGAATAAATCAATAAAAATAGAGATTCAATAATTTACTTTATTGAAATAATAAAGATTTAAATATATTGTGAAAAGAAATAATTTATTTAATAAATAAATTATTTAAAATTTGATAAAGAGAATTAATTGAATACTTATTAAATGACTTTAAAATTATTTAAAAACCATTTTATAAGTTTTGAACTTTTAAATAGTTTATTATAAAGGTCTTATAATAAAAAAAACTTAAAAATAAGAATAGAAAGTTCTATTATTTTATAATTTCAAATATTTAAATAAAAGTTTAAGAAATAACTTTATTAACTAGTTATGATATAACATGGTTAAAAAATGATTAATTAATTATTTAAATAACTATTTGAATAACTAATTATTTAACATGTAGATTTATAATGATTTGAAATAATCCAAATTTGAATCATAATAGGTTTATAATATTAAATCACATAAATGTCTTAATACAATTTTATAACCTTTGTTATGCTTTAAAAGTTATTACGTTCAAAATTATAAAGTTTTAAAATCTTTAATAAAATATTTTAATAATACCCGAATTGTTTTAGTTAACAACGTAGTTTTTACTTTGATTTATTAACATATTAGTTTAATTTTGGAAGTTTAGGATATATAAAATTGGCTTTAAAAAAATAAATGTTAGAGGTCGGGTTGAACCCGTGGCCTCTTGCATACAAAGGTGATATGATAACCGGTTGGGCTAAAACCCAGAATTTATTTTAAATCAAATTAATTAATAAAAATCATCCTTCAAATAACCCCCAAATCACTCAAGAACCTAGATCGCATATGTTCCAAATTAAACTTCAAATTGATGTTGTTAATGAAATCAACGATAGGGCTTTGATTTCCCATATGAAACCGAGCATATTGATGTGTGAGACTTACGTTATTAAGTTCGGATCGATGAAGATGATAGGTAGAACTGCCGCGACTTCGTGGATGTCGATTCAAGGTGCAAACGTTGTTGTTAATCAAATTAACTTTGTAGATATCTTTTAGGGTCGATGTTAAGCAAAAGCCCTCTGCCAATTGTGTTTAATATTGCTTCGATCTTAGGTTTCGATTAGTTGCGGGTCGAGGATGAAGGTGATGATTCGATTTGTTGTTTGTCTATTTGGTGAAAGAAATTGGTGGTTCAGGTAGCTTCTCGAGATCAAAAGGAAGGTTTTCCTTCAATTATATGGTTTTGATTTTGTCAATTATGTTCAAACGAATCAAATATTTGAATCGAATATTTCGGTTTCGTTTCAAACGAATTAACCATCCCTTAATACGCATTAAAATGACACATTAGTTCAAAACTTAAGTGAATGTTAAGAAACGGTTTGATTGCATTTAAATCCAACGTTTTGAGTGATTTGATGGTCGTCAGAGATGGTGGCCGGCGGCGAAGGGGGTCGACGGTGGAAGAGACGATGGATTGAGAAAGTTACACTTTGGTCCCTGTTGTTTTGCATGGTTATTATTTTATGTTAAAACTTCTATATTAGGATTTAAAAACTACAAATTAAACCCTAGACTTATAAAATCTAATTTAAAATATTTATCAAATCAATTATTTATTAACCTTCATAACCTTTGTAAAACTTGTAAATTTATAATTTGATTTTTTTTATTTCCAATGATTAAAATTATAATTACTAGTAAAACTTTATAACTTTATAAAGACTTATTTATCATTCATAGATTATTACAAGTTATTTAAATGATTAATAAATGAATAATTCACAATATAAATTACACATTTAATGCGTTTGGTCCATTAAAATTATTACAATAGTTTAATAATAGAACTAAAAAAATGGTTTCGGGTTTATGATTTGAAAATGGCGAATGTTACATAAGTTTAGGAGCTTAATGTAAAATGTCTTTCATATCTTACATATATGTAATTGAATGGGTATAAATGAAATACAATATGTGTGATAACGCATATTGAACTAACTATAGAGGTTTGAGGTTATTGTACATAGTTCTTAGTCAATAATGATTGAGAAACATGTTGAAACTTAATCGTGTGAAGTTCTCATGCGAATGGACCATGCTAATGGACCATACGCATGAATACTTCATGCTAATGGACTAGTTGCACGATAGAACCAGGAGACTGGATCAGTCGCACGATTGAGACATAAGATTGACTCAGTCGCACGACTGGACCTTCAGTGTGCGCATGGATCAATCGGACACTTCAGTCACACGACTGAACCATGTTAAGGGTTCTGTCGTACGAATGGAAAACCGTAACCTATAAATACCACCTAATTCATGGAAAAACAGGAGAATTTGAATACCTATGCAGATAATCGTACCCTAGCCATCCAGAGACTCAAGAAAACCTATTCCAAGTTCATAGATCACAGTTGATCGTGTTCTAATCATTCATAATGTTTGATTAATCGTTAGAGTGATCATAACTTTGTTCTCCCTGATTGGATCATCAATCAAATAGGATTCCACACTATTTGAGTTGGTATACGCATAGAATCAGTTAGTACTTCGTACCTAACGGTTCTAACAAGTGGTATCAGAGCCTTGGCTCGTGATTTTGCATGTGATTCAATCGTGTTTGGTGTAAATCTCACGTTTTTGCAGTCAAAAACACCATCTTTTTGGTAAAACAGTGTTTTTCAGTGTCTCCAGGTCTAAAAGTTCACGTTTCCAGCTTACGTCAGATTAGGGTTTTTGAAAAATTGTATTTTTGTGTCAAAGTGCCAAAATCTTCGAATTTTCAAATCCAGCAGCCTTAGTCGCACGATTGGCTCAATCGCACGACTGAACTCAATCGCACCTCCCATACACACGATTGAACTCAGTCTCCCATACATTCGTACGACTGAACACCCCATTCGTATTGTTCATCCGCACCTACTCAATCACACATTTGACTCATCTGCATTGATCAATCGCACGATAGTCTTATTTGCATTAGTCCATCCGCACGATTGACTCAATCACATCTGTCTATTCGCACCAGTAAAATAGTTTTGTTCTAACTCTCGAAGTATAAAAAAATGGAAGAACAGTACTCGGCATTTATTGCAGGTAGGGACTTGCGCATCCAGAACCTGTTACTTCTGAAAAACGAGATTGGGAATCACAATAAGCCACCTAAGCTTATCACGTTAGACGATTACCCATAATGGAAACAAAGGTTTGAAATTTATCTAAATGGTGTTGATCCCAATCTGTGGGAATCAATCGAGACTGGTTATAGTATGCCGGTTGGTGCTGATGGCGTCAAACTTACTCTAGGTGGCATGACAGATAGCCAGAAGGTGAAGTACAATGATGAGAAAAAGGTCTATTCTCTGTTGACTCAGTCGATACCTAAAGATATATTCCACCAATTTTCTGAGTAAACAGGCAAAGAAATTATGGGAGGCTCTGGAAAAACGATACGACTGGAATGCATAGTTCAAAGCCCTAAAGGCGTAAGCTTTGAAGAAGGAGATAACCTCTCATCAATGGGCAAGGAGAGCTTGGATGATGTCATCAATCAATTCTACCATTTAATGAGTGAGTTGCACACTCATGGGGTTTGTTAGGACCTGGTATTTGAACGAAATACCAAATGATTAACGTGTAAACCAAACCAAATAATGCGAAATCCTATTTGATTGGCGATCCAATCAGTGAGAACGCACGTAGAATCAATAAAGTATTGAATCAAACGTTAAGAATCGATTAGGAATCAATCTATAGCGTTCTATGAACTTGGAGTATCAACTTGGAGGCTTCTGGACGGCTAGGGTACGTCTGGAGTCGAAATAGAATGAAAGCTCTAGTTTTTCCACGAATTGAGTTGTATTATAGGTTAATCTTGTTCATTCGTGTGACTGAACCATTAGTATGGTTCTGTCGTGCGATTGAACCATGCAGTTGATTGATCCGCACGACTGAGTGTTTAGTCGTGCAACTGAGCCAATCTTATGTTACAATCATACGACTGATCCAGTCTCCTGATTCAGTCATGCGACTGAGTCATTCGTATGAAGTTGTTCATGCGTATGGTCTATTCGCATGGGCCATTCGTATGAGAACTTCATTTCGTTAAGTTTGAATGTATTAATTAATATAACATTATGTGTAATAATTCAAACAACCACAAACCTAATTAACCAATTCAACATCGACTCATTAATGAAATATTAAACATTATAAATAACAGACAACCAATATCATTTCATTAATCATTCCAAA
Source organism: Flaveria trinervia (assembly GCA_025506515.1). Lineage (NCBI taxonomy): Eukaryota > Viridiplantae > Streptophyta > Magnoliopsida > Asterales > Asteraceae > Flaveria > Flaveria trinervia. The sequence continues at coordinate 56,056,186 of CM046444.1, read as the reverse complement.
CATTATATCAGAATCAGACAAACAATATCTATTACAACGTCAATGGAAGATAAGATCTCAAGTTTTGTCAATGGACTGCCAGAGAAGTGGCACTCGTTTGTGTCTAATTTGAGATAAAACAATTTACTAGCCAAATTAGACATAAACGACTTCATCCTAAAACTAAGGGAGGAGGAACTGAGGATGAAGTACAGGTCTCAGAAAGGATCTTATGATCAAAACCCATCTCTGTATAATTCAACTTCCACCTCAAAAAGCTCAGGAGCACCACTTCAAACTGCTTTTGTGTCAAGTTCAGCAGCTCCTCCGCAAGCCTCTACTTCAGGATCTGAAACGTCTGGGTCATCTAGCACCCAATATATAGTATCTAAATCAAATGCGACGAAGTTGAAGACCGAAAATCTCGGGAACATCATTGTGGAGGTTGAAAAGGAGCATATGGACCTCTTAGCTGCAGTTGTTCATTCTTATGATAGACTAGTTGCAGGAAAGATCGGAAATTGCCATCTGGCTGATGAGGATTACGAGTAGGTGGACGCGAATGAATTGGAAAGAATGGATATTATGTGGGCATTGGCTAGTGTTGTCTGTAGAGCCAAGAAGTTTCTAAAGAAGACTGGACAGAACTTGATAACCACTAAGGATACTACTTTTGGTTTCAATACAACCAAAGTTAAATGTTTTAACTGCGGAGAAAAAGGGCACTTCAAACGTGAATGTGTGAAGCCCAAGAAGACAGGTAACGGTAATCCTTTCTCATCATTCAATCGTAAAGACAAACCCATAAGTAAAGTTGCATCATCAAGGAAAGCTCCTAAAGCTTTGACTGCACAAGATGACGAAGGTCAAGATTAGACCTTTCGTTTTGTTTCCGCGGGTGAGTCCAACATTGCAAATGTTGAGGTTTTGGATGATGACACTGCAAGTGAAGGTGATATAGCAGTTGAACTAGTAATGTCAGACCATGAAGATACTGCTATTATGGTCATTCACCTAAATGAAGAAGGTCCCAGAACAACATGTTCAGAATCACCAACACCCGAACAGTCAAACTCTATGATAATGGCATTCAACCGAACCTTCTCAAGTAAGTACCACAGACCAACTTTTGGATAATCATGCTTGTACTGAGTGTAATAAATTTAGAGACAACATAGATTCAAAATTTGCTAGGTTATTAGATCACAATGATAGCTCAGTAATGACTTGCAACTGTGCCCAGAGGCTAACCGAATTTTAAAACAAAATGAGCACAGTTACAAAGAAAAAATAGAGCATTTAAATAAACAACTAAGGGAAACCGAGGTTGTTGCTTTTAACCAAGCAAATGACATAATGTTCTATTTGCTAAATCAATATTTTGATTCATTGAGCTTGGATCTTAGGATTCATCATGTTCAGATCTAGAAATCAAAATTAAGATGGGTGGACGTGTGTGAATCATAGAACAAAGATATGGATAATAATAATGTTATGATTTAATTGATGTTGATAAACAAGTTACAATGAGAATCATAGATGGCTGGTGAAATCAAACCCACCCAAAGGAGAGGATTTCTTCTTTGATGGTGATTTACACCATGAGAAACACACACACGAAAGCCACACATGCATAAATGCACTAGTGGGTCTATTTATACTAATATTACAACAACCTAATTTTGACTTTCTAATTGTCGCACTAGTGGGTCTATTTATACTAATATTACAACATAACCTAATTTTGACTTTCTAATTGTCTTGATGTTGACTTTGTCATGTTGAATTGTCTTGTTTTTTGTAATCAACTTGGTCTCTAAACTTGTACAATGAGATCTTCAGTTGGATGTAATTATAATTTGGTAAGCTTCAGTTTATTCAATTTTTGAACCCAACAATGCTCCCCCTAAACTAATGCTTGCCAAACCTTGAATTTGAAGATCTTCTCTGTCACATGTCTTCTTGATCAATTGATGTTCTTGCACAATTCATTGATGTTCTCCCCCTCAGATTAAGCTCCTCCTAATATATTTCTAACAAAGGTTAGAATCTCTTGAGAATACTTCTTGGTATTGGATACGGGTTGTATCACATTTGGATAACAGTTCATATCGCAACTCAAGGATTAGTATGTATTAGGCATATGGTGAGGCTTTGAACTTCAATAATTTGTATCAGGAACATGAATTAATGTTGAAAACACTTCCACTCTTTTGAAATAACTTGATAAATGACATTCTTCTGATAATGAGTACTCCCTTGATTAAAGTCCAGCTAAACTCCGCTTAGTAGTCAGACACGGGTGCAAAACATCATCAGAAAAAATGTGAGCACAAGTACTTCAAAAACGGCATCTAATAGTTGTACAAGTCCTTGGATGAATTTGTGAAAAAGTGACCAAAGTTGCTTTCTATACTCTTTTTTTTGCTTTCATGATCATAATGGATGTGCCTGTTGGTTGCAATCATCCATGTCATGTTTTTCTATTCTTTTTGAAGTCCTGTTCATCAACTGTTCATAAGCATTTCTTCCAACACATTCGCATTTCTTTGCAAATCCGCATTTGTTTGCAAAGCATCCGCATTTGTTTGAAAGGCATCCGCATTTGATTTCAATGCATCCGCATTTAACTTCAAAGCATCCACATTTGTGCTTAGAGTACTCGCATTTGTTTATAAGTCAACCGCATTTGGTGTCAAGGCATCCGCATTGGTGACAAGTCATCCGCATTTGGTGACAAGTCATCCGCATTTGTGACAAGTCATCCGCATTTGTGACAAGTCATCCGCATTTGTGACAAGTCATCCGCATTTGTGACAACTCATCCGCATTTGGTGGCAACTCATCCGCATTTGTGTATAACACATCCGCATTTGATAAAGTTTCATCTGCATTTGTTTTTGTCCATCCGTATTTGTTTTCAGACTTGAACAAAAACGATTTCACACTGCAGTGCAGGTCGGGAAATCAGCAGTAGCTTCCATTTCTTCATCTTTTCTTTGTTTTTAATGATGATCGTGTTCAATTGCATCGAATTTTGAAGGAATAATCCAGTGAATGATTATATTTCTTCAAATCTTACCATATTAGAATAGATCTGTGATTTTTCTCCTTGATTTTTTAGATGAACAAATGTGTTTTCTTCTTTTTTGATGTTAATCTTGTTCAATTGCATCGAATTTTGAAGAAATAATCATGAGCATGTTCAAGGTTCTTCAAATTATACCATAGTTGAACAGAATTGTTGGTTTTTCTTCTGATTTTGAGTATGAATAGGTGGGTTTTTGATGAACGGAGACTTTGTTTTTCATTTTTCTTCTTTTCTTCATTTTTCTTGACATCATTAAAGATGAAATCAGATCTGAAACCTAGATAAATCCAGCAACCAACAGCTCTGATACCATTTTGCGAAATCAATATTTTAGATTCATTGAGCTTGGATCTTAGGATTCATCATGTTCAGATCTAGAAATCAAAATTGAGATGGGTAGACGTGTGTGAATCATAGAACAAAGAGATGGATAATAATAATGTTATGATTTCATTGATGTTGATAAACAAGTAACAATGAGAATCATAGATGGCTGGTGAAATCAAACCCACCCAAAGGAGAGGATTTCTCCTTTGATGGTGATTTACACCATGAGAAACACACACACAAAAGCCACACATGCATAAATGCACTAGTGGGTCTATTTATACTAATATTACAACATGACCTAATTTTCACTTTCTAATTGTCTTGATGTTGACTTTGTCATGTTGAATTGTCTTGTTTTGTTGTAATCAACTTGGTCTCTGAACTTGTATAATGAGATCTTCAGTTGGATGTAATTATGATTTGGTAAGCTTTAGTTTATTCAATTGTTGAACCCAACACTATTTAAACTCCCTAGAAGAAACTAAGAAAGAAAAAGCAGTTTTGGAAGTCGAAGTAAACTCATTAAAACAAAAACTGCATAGTTGGACAAGTTTTTCTCATATAGTACAACACTTAGTGAGAGAATGAAACAATGGGAAGGGGTTGGGATACAAAGTGGTTCCACCACCACCATATGAGACAGTGTTAAATGCTAAATGTAGACTCGTAAATAACAACCCTGTCAATGATCATATGGTATCCACTCCTCTAGTTAGTGATCCAGATTCCACAAGTAAATCGGAGGAATCTGTCACTAAATAGAAGGAGTCTACTTTTAATCTAAAGGTAAATTGCCTATTGTTAATATGGATGAACAATTTGAAAAGGTTAAGATAAAGTCAAGTTCAAACATGTCTAATTCTAAACCCAAAAAGACCAAACAAGTTAACCAATCACGTGCACCATGTCTTAGTCCAAATAAACAAAAGGGTAAAGATGCTAAAAATGTTCAAACAATGATTTTTGTTAAAGAAGCTAAAACATCTAACCAAGAAGTGTCAAAACCTAAACAACCTAAAGTTACACATGTGTCACATACTTCCCCATAGAAACCATACCACCAACATATTGAAAGTAGATCATGCTACAACTGTAGAAAGTATGCACACATCGCTTCTCATTGTCCTTACTATCAGACACCAAGGAAGAAAGTTGAACTTCATGACACTAAACCAAGTTCTTCGAAACGGAGCTCTATTACTCCACCAAAAAGGATTAGTGAACATAAAGTTCAAACTGTAAGCCAGTCGTCTATTTATCACAAACAGGCCTTACACAAAACTGGCTTATGGAAGGAAAAATTAAGTTCAGTGTCTGATAATGAGAACAAGAAGAAAATAGACCTACCCTCACTTTCTAATGGACAGTGGGTAGAATTTAAAATTTGTGATGCCTCTGGGTCACCCAAGCCAGTTAAGGCTTGGGTCGCAAACGTAAACTAATCATTTCCTTCAAATATGCAGGGTGTTCGCTATAGTGCTTCTACAAATACCTGGATTGTTGATAGCGGCGCATCAAGGCACATGACTGGGAACTTGTCTCTCCTTTCAAACATCAAACAAATTTAAGGAGGACACGTTTCGTTTGCTAGAAATAAAAAAGGCTACATCATAGCTCAAGGAGAAGTGGGAAAGCAGAAAGTGAAGTTTGATAAGGTAAACTATGTTCAACAACTTCAAAATAACTTACTTTCTGTATCGTAAATCTGTGACAAAGGTTTTAAGGTATTCTTTGATAACAAGAAGTGTTATGTATTGAAGAAGGATTATGTAATCCCGGAGGATCAAGTATTAATGTCAGCTTTAAGATATAATGATTTATATGTCTTGGATCTATTAAAGGCCTCCACAACTGAATATCAAGTACAATGCTTCTTGTCAAAGGCAACAGAGAAAGACTCCATCTCTTGGCATAGGAGAATGGGATACATTAATCCCCGGAAGATGAACCACTTGATTTAGAATGATCTAGTGCGTGGCGTAAACCTTAAGAACTTCCAACTACCGGAATTTTGTGTTGCTTGAAAGAAAGGAAAACATACCAAGAAGGCTTATAAGGCTAAGAAACTTAACTCCATTAAGTTGCCATTGAGCTTCTACACATGGATCTGTTTGGTCCAGTTAGTACGAGAAGCATTGCTGGCGACTTGTACTGTTATGTAGTTACGGATGATTACTCAAGATTCTCTTGGGTGATGTTTCTGAAATCCAAATCAGAGACATTTGAATCATTCAAAGAGCTGGTAACTACACTGGAGTCACTCTACAAGCTGAAGGTACGACACGTTCGCTCAGACAACGGTACCGATTTCAAGAACCAATGGATGGAGGAATTCGGCAAAGAAAAAGGAATTGTGCACCAGTTCACATCTTCCTACACTCCTCAAATGAACGGAGTTGCTGAGAGAAAGAATCGCAGCCTGATAGAGACAGCCGGGATGATGCTAGCAGACTCGAAACTGCCCATTCAATACTGGAATGAGACAGTTGCCAATGCATGTTACACACTAAATCGAGTCCTGGTGGTCAAGCATCATGGTAAAACGTGTTACGAGTTACTACAATGATGTAAACCTAATCTAAAGTATCTCGAACCGTTTGGAGCACCATGTACCCTTCTGAAGAAAACTCAGTCAGGGAAGTTCAGCGAGAAGGCTGAAGAAGGAATCTTTCTAGGTTACAACATACCGAATAAGAGAGTTTACAACAACTCAACGAGTCAAGTAGAAGTGTGGTGTAACGTCGACGTTCAGAGATACACCACCCCCTTGGCGGGCAAAGGACCCGTATTCTTCTTCGATTATGATGGATTCTTTAAGTCCTTCAACATCCTTTTCTCCCCTCCTAAAGATGAGTTGACAACCAAAATGATGTATGATGTCTTAAACACACCGTCATAAGACTCAACAACACTAGGTTCACAAGGTGAGTCTCCAGTCATTCAGGGGGAGCACTGGAAGTAAGTGACTCTTCCTCAGATGATGAAGACGTGGAGAACGATCAGGTGAATCAGGTGGAATAGGTTCCTACTACTTCTAGTACACAAACATTTGATGTTGATGCCTTTGACACTTAGGAACCTTACACTCCCACTGCCTCAGATACCGAACCTGTTGTTCACAATCTAGATCATGAGGTAGTGGTACCCACCACTCCTCGTTCACGCTTAAATGTTTATCATCCTCTGGACAATGTCATTGGAGATGTAAGATCAGGAGTTCAGATAAGAAATCAACTTTACTCAACTGATTATGCCTTAGTAATGGAAAAAGGGATATCTTCATGATGGTGTTTATCGATGTTTTGTGTCTCAATTTGAGTCTAAATATGTCAATGAAGCCCTAAACAACGAGGCATGGGTGAGTGCCATACAAGAAGAACTTCTTCAGTTCAAGAAGTTAGGTGTATGGACACTGGTGGATAGACCTAAAGGTGCTAAGGTCATTGGCACTAAATGGGTCTTGACATGCAAGAAAGATAACCAAGGGGTCATAATCAAAAACAAGGCTCAACTTGTCGTTCAAGGATTTCGACAAGTCGAGGGGATTGATTATAATGAAGTCTTTGCACCTGTGGCGAGAATGGAAGCAATTCATATCTTCCTAGCCTATGCATCTTACATGATGATTAAAGTATATCAATTGGATGTAAAGAGTGCGTTTCTTCATGGTGACATCTGAGAGATAGTGTATGTCAGTAAACCCGAAGGATTTGATGATCTGTATCATTGGGACAGAGTTTACAAACTAGACAAGGCTCTATATGGGCTCCATCAAGCCCCAAAAGCATGGTATGAAAAACTTTCGACTCATCTTGTGAAACACGGATTTCGCAGATGAGTGATTGAATGTACACTGTTCATCAAAAAAAAGGATGGTGACTTACTGCTTGTTCAAATTTATGTTGAGGACATAATCTACGGTTCTAAAAACGAAGAACTATGTAAAGAATTTGAAGCAGTTATGAAAGCCGAGTTTGAGATGAGTGCCATACGAGATGAAGTTCTTTCTCAGGTTACAGGTGGATCAGACACCAAAGGGCATATTTCTACATTAGACCAAGTATGTAGGTGATATTCTAAGTCGGTTCGATATGGAGAATGCTTACGCAGCTGGAACTCCACTTGCTATAAACCATGACGTAGCACCCGACAAAAATGGTGATCTGGTGGATGCCACTATGTACCGAGGAATGATCGGATCCCTCAGGTACCTCACTGCCTCAAGACCTAATAACATGTACGCGACGTGTCTTTGCTCCATATATCAGGCAAAATCGAAAGTCAACCATCTCATAGGAGTCAAAAGGATATTTCGTTATCTGAAGGGTACTGTCACACCCTCAAAATCCACTTGCGGAGTTTTACCGCGAGGCGTGTGAACAAACCAGGATCACAGTCAATAGTTACTCAGAACGACTCTAAATGCCATAATTTAAACAAAATCAACCAAAATACAAACTTTAAACAATGCGGAAGCGTTTCGAAAACAACCCAAGTCAATAAAGTATAACTATGGCAAAACAAGTGCCAACCCAAAAGAGTAAACTATAATTGTTAAAATGTTAAATAGTCTTGAAGCATCGTGTCTTAAAATGCAATGAACCGTGCAGTGCTCCTATGGCAAGCAAGCTAAGGACCTGAGAAAAGTATACTAAAATGTCAACACATAGGTTGGTGAGTTCAAGAGTTTGAGTTCAATAAACATGTAAACAGTTGTGATATATATAAGCGGTGTATGGTAATAGATAGCTAGTCTATTATCAGTAAATATTAATACATAGTGATTTTGCCATTGAAGCTGACTGTGATAGTTGTTGCCTCCTGTCACGACTTACCATGTCGTGACAATGTTCAATAGGCCAAATTGCACCCGGTTAACCTCGAGTCACACAGGTGGGGCTCGTCAGACCCAGTAGTACTACCCAAGTTTCCCCGCTATTAAATATTAACAATTCAAAAGTGTGAGGACTTTTCCGTGGTAAACAGCACTATATTAATATTATACACAACTTAAATAATAAAAGCGTTCGCATAAATACCAGTATGCTATCTCCCCCAAAAGAGATTAGATAAAGAGTGGGGCATGAACTCACCTGATGTATGCAAAGAGTACTTAGGGTTTATTTGAGAAACGAGAGGATAGCCAACCTTCACAGGTTACCTAGATCATGTGAGTACATAAGTACGTGTAAATAAAAGACATGTGAAACCCTAATCATACCAAAACCAAAGACTCAAGCTTCCAGAAAAATAGACACGTTTGACCTAGTTGACCCGTTTGACCCGTTGGTGACATTATGAGTTATAATTCAAATAAAGCCAATGAGCACATACAACATACATGATTAACATTCCAATAGTATCATACGTATGCTATATCAACCAGGTGTATCACTTAGATCATCATACAAACAAGTACTATACAAGTCATGCGAATCTAGAACATTAACATATCCATTAGTTATAATACAACTAACATGTCACACAAAGTTCAACCATTCATCACATGCCATGTGAAGCCACTCACGACTTCACATCCTAAACCCTGCCAATCCTACTAAGTAGGGGCCTCAGATCCGCACGCGTGTATAATGATCATAACCATATTCTTTAAGCATATGCATTGCATTCACAACATCACAACAATCAATTACCAGTCCCAAGCATGATGTCCTACTACTACACAACATCCAAACCATACATGATCACCAAAGTCCAAATATCACCCATGATTATCCAAGCATGCCATACAACTAATTTAACACGTTCTATCACACTAGAATTTATCCTTGAACATACTAGCAGGCTCCTATCATCCCAAACATGATCATAACATCATACTTCAACGTTTACACAAATAAAGTTTCCCTTTTGGGAAAGAACATCCCAAAATCTATCAAACATCCAAAGCATACATGAATTCATCAATAATATACCAATTCAAGCTCATACTAACATCTAAGCATGATCAACCACATCCAAACATCATAATTCACCAATTCATATCCAAAAGTTACTATCTTTAGTAATGTATGAACTATAACATGTTTTCTTGAATTTCCAATGATCACAACAACAATCTAACATCTAATTATCACCATGAACACATCCATAACATCATAACATCCATAGTTCAACATTTCATGCAAATAAAGTTACTATTATTAGTAACTTATGAACATCAACCCTAAATCATCAATTTCTTGCAAGATTCATGATTCCTAACATTCATACAACTTATTAATCACCACACATTCATCAAACAACCATCATTCACCCATAATCATGCCCAAACTCGAATTAGGGTTTGACTAGAATCAAAACCCATGATTAACCCACTAACAACATGTAATTCAACCATGATCGACGTTAACTAACATGCATTCAACCTAACTAACATATAAACATCATCAAACAACATCCAATTCTACCTAATGAGGGTCAATTTCACTTCCAAGATTCGGCCATAAACAAACACTCACAAAAACATGAAAAATCTAACCTTTAAACGAGTTATAACTTGCAATTGATGATTCTAACGTGTTGTATGCCTTGTAATCGAATCAAATTGAGGTTTTGATGCTTGTTCTTGGCTGATTTTCGCAAATGGGAGAGGTTTAGATGGGTGATCGCGGCCGAAGAGTGGCTTGGGGGCTAGGGTTTGTTTTATTAATTTTTAATTTACATATTTACCCTTTTAACCCTTGTAATTTGTATTTTATAAAAACTAAGCTTTAAACTCTTTGTAAAGTGTTTTTAACTTCATAATATAAAGATATAAACTTATAAAATTTATTATATATCTTATCTTTATAAAAACACAAGACATACGAATAAATAGGCACGTTTCCGCGTTACGCGATAAATTTTCTAATTAACCTTTTAAAAATGTGTAAACAGATAAACATAACCCAATATTCACATAATCACTAGATTCACATCAAATTAATCATTACTCATTATTATTAGGTCACCAACGTTAAACGACAACTAGTGTGTGCTCACGACACGTGTATACAAGACTTAACGGAACTAACGGAGTTTGGTAACGGAAATTTACCGGATGTCACAGGTACTCTAACACTTGGATTGTGGTATCCTCATGACGATGACTTTGAGCTTACAGCGTACAGTGACTCGGATTATGGCGGCTGCAAAATGAACTACAAGTCAACCTCAGTAGGATGTCAATTCTTTAGGAGACGATTAGTCACATGGCAGTGTAAGAAGTAGACATCAGTTGCTCTGTCAACTTATGAAGCTGAATACGTTGCTGCTACAAGCTGCTGTTCACAAATCATCTGGATTCAACAGCAAATGCGGGACTACAGTTTGAAATTCTCTAACACTCCTATATATGTTGATAATTCTACTGCTATAGCCGTAACTAAAAATCCAGTCCAACATTCTAAGACCAAACACATCGACATTAAATATCACTTTATACGTGATTGTTTTGAAAACATTTAATCAATGTTGTTAAAATTAATACGGATTTTCAACGCGCTGACCTCTACACAAAAGCTTTTGATAAACCACGTTTTTTATATCTATTAGAGGTCAACGGCGTTAAAAAGAAAAGTGAAGTAATTTCAGACGATGATAGAACTTAGTCCAACAACTAGATGTAATTTTATTTTTAATTTTATTTTATTTTATTTTATTTTATTTCTTCGCCTATTAATATTCTAAACGCAAAATATTTTTGGTTTTAAAATCTTAAGGGGAGAATATGATAAATTAGTATCAAATTAGTTGTTTTAATTTCAGTACTTAAAAAAACGTGGGAGGAGGATTGTCCAGCTATAAAAAATGAGACCGTATCTGTGATACTGATTCAATGTCTATGGAAAATGATAGTACACAGGAACACAGAGTTTGAGACTTTAAAAGAATGAAATTGTTTAAGATGCAAAATTCAAAGTATAAGTCTAAGAAGTCTAAGCAACATATAAGGAAAAATGATAGTAAAACTAGTTGCTACTAAGGTAACACAGAGAAAGTAGACCTAGAGGTTGCTAGACCATTAGATGATGTGTCGGTAGATTCAACACAATAGATAAGTAGACCTTGTTGGTGATTTCAAGTTCAAACTAAGTTGTTCAACAAGCTGTGGGTTATCATCTTATCCCTAGTTAACACAATCAATGAAGTTCCAATAAGGGGTGACGGGTAAAATAAACGCCACAAATGTGTGCGGATGACCATAAAATGAGCAAAGCACATGAAAAATGCAAAAAGCAATCAAGCTAATAACCTATGTTGTTGGTGCGATCTATGCAAAAAGAATATAATTGCTCAAAGAAGAAGATAGGTTATGTGCCTCTCTACTGGGCGGTGGCACTGACCTGAGGATAAGCATAACCTAAATATTCTAGAATTCATTATTGTTTGCGCCTCTCTGCTGTGCGGTGGCACTGACCTAAGGCTTAGCGTCTCTTTGAAAGCTCTAGAATATTTCTTCTTGAATGCTATCCGTAGACCGCTCAAAAATCTCCTAAGGAACGTTGATTACCATATAAGCGTGGGATCCACAAATGCTTGTTGAAATAAATTAACCTTAAATCATCACCAGTGTATGTCAAAAATCTGTGTATGGATTTAAGAGGACAAGTATACTGACAATCATCGTGAGCTGCAACTCTCGAAATTCAAAATTGTTGTGTGCATCTTGTAGTTCTAGTATGATTTCTAAACTTGCTAATGACTCTGGATGAAAACAAGAATCTAGCATCAAAAGGCTTTGGTAAAATGTCCCAAATGATTTGATAAACCTGTATGATTCCATATTAAATTGCTCCAGTTATGATCAAAGTAACTAGACGTTATACTTTCCGGGAAGAAAATTCTGGTAGATACTTAACTTAGGATTTCAACCTCACACAAAATTACAAAAATATGTTTTAGTTTTTGTTTTATTTCTAGCTGTTTAATTCAGTCAATTTCAGTTAACTTAGTAATAAAATGTCGTACTATGCATCGGAAGTCAATCTGGGAATCACTCATTAAAAGGTCACGTCTAAGATGATAAATGGTGTTTTCAAATGTAAAAGGGTCACGTCTAAGGTGACAAACTGTTTTGTTATTAAACGGATCTCGTCGGAGGTGATAAACAGTTTTCTAAATTAAAATGGTAATGTCTGAGATGATCAATGGTCAAAATGTATTATCAATAAGTAAAAGAGTTAAGTGTATGAATGTTCATAAGGTCAAACTCATAAGTATGAGCCATTCGCACGACTGGATCATGAGTATCGACCAGTCGTAGAATTAGACCATACGTATGAGCCCAATCACACGACTAAACCACGAGTATGGACCAGTCATACGATTGGACCATCAACATGGGTCAATCCATACGATTGGTTCTTCAAAATGAACCAATCGCGTGAATAGAGGTGACCAAATGAGTCAGTCGCACGATTGAAACCTAGTCAGGCGACTGAAGGTGACCGATGGAACCAATCGCATGACTAAGCTCCAATTGCACGAATGAAGAGTGTGAATGGATCCGGTCACCCGATTGAAGCCAGACTCAGTATAAATAGGGATAACGTCGGTCGTATATTTTCATCATCCCTCAATCGCCCTAAAATCGCCCGATCGTAGCGACACTCTGCCAAAATTTGATTAAATCGATTTCTCTTCACCACTATCTTACTTATGAGTTGTTACATCATTTACAGGTAATTACCAATCCAAATCACATGAAATACGCGGTGAAAATAAAGCCTAACAGACCCTAAATGTTTAAAATCAAGAAATGAGTAATAACCAACAAACAGATCGTATAAACATGAAAATTGGTTAAAATTAAAGGCCTAATGCGACAATTAGGGTTCCTACGAGTCTAAAGAACCTAATCACAACGTTTAGCCTCCAGTTTGTACCTAGATTCAGGATTAAAGTGTTGAACAGAGACGTATACGACCGGTCACTCCGAATGAACTTCAATCGCATGATTGAATTGGTCGAATGACACATCGGCCAAATGAATTAGGCGTATGAGCACAATCGCACGATTGAACTCAGCCAAATGCTCAGTCGCCCGATTGAACTCAGACGCAGGCTTAGTCGCCCGATTGAAGTCAGTCGCACACTCAGTCGCCCGATTGAAGTCAATCGCATACTCAGTCACTCGACTGAACTCAGTCGTATGCTTCAATCGCACGATTGAACCAAACTGATTTCAAGACAGTTTAAGATTCAATAGTTTCTGTTATGGACAAATCTAATGTTTATGTGTCTTGTGTTACAGAAACATGGCAGAGAAGTGGATCATCAACACCAAGAATAACATTTGTGATCAAATGGATGCCACTACCAGGAATGATGTTGATTTTGCTGACATCATTGCATTTCTGAGGAGATCTAGGATCTACAGGGCTATATCTGCACCATGCACACCCTACCGGTCTATACAGTAGGCCTTCTGCGAAGGTGCATCAGTCAACAGATCCACAGAGCCTTACTGCATACACAGAAGCATTTTTGGGCATGACATAGAGGTCACAGCAGTAGACCTCCGACGAGTTCTGGCTCTGGGTGATGATGCTGCTCACCCAACCAGGTTACACCCCTTGACTGTTCGGGGATGCTTTCTCGGGATGAAGTACTCTGGGGACATCAATGCAGGGGTGCTGAACAAAAGTAGCCTGTTTCCCCAGCTTAAGTAGTTAGCACACGTCATTCTCTAGTGCATTGCATCGAGGAAGGGTGGATTCGATGACCTCTCTGACCAAATCCAGAATGCCTATATGGCACTGGTACTAAACTACCCCTTTAGCTTCTCCAATATGATCTTTGAATACATGATTAAGAACCTAGAGGCTAAAGGGAAAAAGAGCTTCTGTATGTACCCTCGGTTCTTACAGCTAATTATAGATGAGAAGTTTCCTCTACTGGCTAAGGAGAGTCATGATGCAGTCTCTCTTGAGGTCATGGATGACACCACCCTTCGAAGGATGAAGGTTTACAGGGGCAAGCAGGTGAAGCCCCCTATAAGGAGGTTATTTGGGCATCTGGCCAGGGATGATTACGTGGCACCGGTAAGGAGGAAGTGGCATCACGATGATAGTGACTCGGACGTTAAGCAAATTGCTTTACCATCCGATGACTCGGATGATGATGACAATGGTGATGGTGGAGACCCTGGCCCCACCCAATCTAGGGCCACCACCATAGATGTTACACCTCCACCATCCACTCACGAAGAAGCGGATACGGCTGGATTCCATCAGGACTTCTGTCCTGATGATGAGGAGGAGAATGATGAGGAACTGTTTGTTTGGATGGTGGGCAGCAGGGTGGTTGCCACCGAACGAGGGATTAGGGCGATAGGTGGACACCAAGGTAAGTCTAGGGAGGCTTCTACTGATCCATCTTACACCCCAAACCCATCCATCAACCAAGGGGGAGCCGTTGTGTCTAAAGGCTCGAGGAGGAAGAGAATGGCTCACCCCTATGGCAAAAAGGGGAAGAGGCAGAGATTCACCTTGACCACATCTATTCCCACAGCCACTACCACCACTACAGCCACCACCACCATATCCACATCTACCATAGCTACCACCACAACCACCATTACCACACCACCTATCACTAGCACA
Source organism: Flaveria trinervia (assembly GCA_025506515.1). Lineage (NCBI taxonomy): Eukaryota > Viridiplantae > Streptophyta > Magnoliopsida > Asterales > Asteraceae > Flaveria > Flaveria trinervia. The sequence continues at coordinate 56,041,177 of CM046444.1, read as the reverse complement.
CTCCCATCCACCACCACTACAGCCTACCCTTCACCACCCACTCATTTACCACTTCCAATATTCACCACTGCCACCACTACCACCACCAGTCACCAAGCCAAACCATCATCCCACCCTACATTCACCACAGGATCAACTCTTCCCCCCATTAAGGTAGAGGAATAGCTATCAGCACTCAACCGGATGGTGCTAAAGTTGTTAGCTGCTGATGTAGAGAAGGTTGCCCAACTCCGTCAGCTTGCGGAGCTAAATGCTACCCAAGCACAACAGATCTCACAGCAAGCTCAGTAAATTGCCCAACTCCATGAGCAAAATGACCAATTAGCTAAGAGGATTGGGGAGTTGGAAGCATCTAACAAGACCATCATGCTCAAGCTCAATGGATCAAAGGATGAGCCACTCAAGATAATAGAAGGAGATGATGATGATGATAGTGATGATGATGAGGCCAGTGATGATAAAGAGACAAGGGAAAGGCAGAATGATGATGATGAAGAAGGAGATGCAGCTGCATCTGCCTCAGCTCATGGTCAAGAGAGACGTACAAAGAGAAATCATGATCAAGGAGCCTTATCTTCTTCCCCACCTACTCACGCGCCTGCTATTCAGGGCAAAAGTAATGATTAGATATTTATGTATTTCAAAACTTTGTACTTGAATCTTGTATTAATATTATGTAATTAATGTTTATATATCTTTATCAAATGTTTGATTGTCTTTATTAATTACTAACAAGTGATGTGGTACATGTTTAAATCAAGCAAATCAATCATCTCTGCAAGATGAGTATGATGTTACTCCCTTTCAGGAAATCAAGTCTCAACTTACAATGATTCTTGATTTGCAAGGGATAGTCAAAAGGTCTGTAAGCTATACTCCTGAAGAAGGAGAAATCATTCATGACCTTACTGATGACCAGCTTGCTGAGATGTTTCGGCTCAATCCGGACAAGATCGTCAAGGATGCTCCTACTTTTGAAGTTACAAGTGACGATGAGCTCAATGACATAGATGAAATCGAGGTTGAGGACGTCACTGCTGATCATTATCCAGAGTATGCTGACAGAGAGGGAAATGTAGTCCCCAATTTGGGCGATACTCTCGTCAGTGATACATTTGCAAAACTGGATCAGATGGAGCAAGAGTCTGAGAAGAATAAGGATCAAGCCCAAGCCTCAGACGCTGATGTCAACATCAAAAAGGCTGAATGGGCGGCTTGTTTTGCTGAGATTCGAGCCATGCGCACTACACAAAAGCCTAATGTCTACACCAAGCTGTAGAAAGTCAAGAAGCATTTAAAGGTGTCATGAAAAATCATCACATGGGCTTATTTTGAGGATCTAAATGTATATGCCGTGAAGAGAGAAAAGGGCATTGAGTACTTTAGATTCCCATACGATCTAAAGACTCTACCATGTTTTGAGCTCAACCAGCTGGGACGTCTAAAGTTGCTATATGCTAATCCAAAAAAAATGCCAGGCTGGTTTGAGGCTGCTTTAAGGAAAGAGTACCACACCAGGTGGTTTAACTTTAGACCTCAACAACCGACAAGGTACATCATACGGTCTGAAGTTCATTCCATGAGTAGAAAGCCTAAGATAATGCTGAAGTGGAGTCCTTCGCGCATAATGTCAAGAATCCATCTAAGGGAAATGCCACAGGAATTCACTCCACACTTTAAGTGGTGGTACTACGATTGGAGAACAGATGAAGTGGTGATAGCCTTACAGAAGGAGAGCCAAATGAATACTATCCGGGTATTTGACCCTATGTGGCTAACCAACTTGTCTGCTGATGATGTTTATACTTTATACAAGTAGCCACTATTCTATGATTCGTAAGATATTGTACAAGCCCTCCAGTTTCAAAATGTTTTAAGGCTCTGTTTTGCATTTGAGATACATACCGGAGCTACAAGATAGGAGAAGTACAAGAAGTTTGAAGAGCTAATGAAGAATGTTAGACAATGATGTAAACTAGGTCTAAGGGAGAGTTTGTAGATACATGTGTACCTAGTTTAGGAGTTTAATGTAAAATATCTTTCATGTCTTACATATATGTAATTGAATGGGTATGAATGAAATACGATATGTGGTTGATGCATATAATGTTTAATAGTTCATTGTTTATTGTGTGATAACGCATATTGAACTAACTATAGAGGTTTGAGGTTATTGTATATAGTTCTTAGTCTATAATGATTGAGAAACATGTTCAAACTTAATCATGTGAAGTTGTCATGCAAATGGACCATGTTAATGGACTATATGCATGAATACTTCATGCTATTTGACTAGTCGCACGACTGAACCAGGAGACTGGATCAGTCGCACGATTGAGACATAAGATTGACTCAGTCGCATGACTGGACCTTCAGTCGTGCGGATGGATCAATCGCATGCTTCAGTCGCACGACTGAACCATGTTAATGGTTCAGTCGCATGAATGGAAAACTCTAACCTATAAATACCACCTAATTCATGGAAAAACAGGAGAATTCGAATACCTACGCCACATAATCGTACCCTAGCCATCCAGAGACTCAAGAAAACCTGTTCCAAGTTCATAGATCACAGTTGATCATATTCTAATCATTCATAATGTTTCATTAATTGTTAGAGTGATCAAACTATGTTCTCCCTGATTGGATCGCCAATCAAATAGGATTCCGCACTATTTGAGTTGGGATACACGAAAAATCATTTAGTACTCCGTACCTAAACGGTCCTAACAAATAATAGAACTAAAAAAAATGGGTTCGGGTTTATGACTTGAAAATGGCAAATGTTACAGCCTCCCCTACTTTAATAAATTTTGTCTCGAAGTTTAATCACGAGAGGACTAATTTCAAGGAGATGATGTCACACCCTCAAAATCCACGTGCGGAGTTTTACCGCGAGGCGTGTGAACAAACCAGGATCACAGTCAATAGTTACTCAGAACGACTCTATATGCCATTACTTAAATAAATCAACCAAAGTACAAACTTTAAACTGTGCGGAAGCGTTTTAAAAAACAACCCAAAGAAATAAGAAATGTATACTATGGCAAAACATGTTCCAACCCAAAAGAGTAAACATTAATCATTAGAATGCTAAAAATGTCTTGAAGACCGAGTCTTAGAATGCAAGTGAACCATGTAGTGCTCCTATGGCATGCAAGCTAATGACCTGAGAATAGCATACTAAAATGTCAAAACAATGGTTGGTAAGTTCAAGAGATATTCAAACATAAACAGTTTAATAATAGAGATATACAAGTAGTGCATTGTAACAGATAGCTAGTCCATTAACAATAAATATTATTTCATAGTGATTTCGCAATTGAAGCTGACTGTGTTACGTTGTTGCCTCCTGTCACGACTTAACAGGTCATGACAATGTTCATTAGGACAAATTGCACCCGGTCGACCTCGAGTCACACAGGTGGGGCTCGTCAGACCTAGTAGTACTACCCAAATTTCCCCGCTATTCAATATTAACAATTCGAAAGTGTGAGGACTTTTCCATGATATCAACACTATATAATATTATACACAACTTGAATATATAAAGCGTTTGTGATTTACCAGTATGCTATCTCCCACAAAAGAGATTAAATAAGAGTGGGGCATGAACTCACCTGATACGCGTAATAGACACTTAGAGTTCTACTTGACAAACAGAATGGACAGACAACCTTCAGTGGTTACCTAGATCATATAAGTACGTGAGTATGTGTAAATAGGGAACATGTGAAACCCTAAGTACACTACAACCAAAGACTCAAGATTTCAGACAAAACAGACATGTTTGACCCAGTTGACCCGTTTGACCCGTTGGTGACTTTATGTGTTGTAAACCATTCAAGTAATCATACACATATATCATACATAGTTAACATTCACATAGATCGTATGTATGCTATATTAACCAGGTGTATCACTTAGATCATCATACAACCAAGTATCATACAAGTCATGCAAATCTAGAACATTAACATGTGCACTAGTTATAACACAACTAACATGTCACACAAGGATCAAACCACTCACCACATGCCATGTGAAGTCACTCACGACTTCACATCCTAAACCCTGCCAATCCTACTAAGTAGGGGCCTCAGATTCGCATGCGTGTATGATGATCATAATCATATTCATTAGCCATGTACATTGCATTCAACAACATCACAACAATCAATTTCCAGTCCCAAACATGATGTCCTAACTACTAATCAACATCAACATCATACATGATCATCAAAGTCCAAACATCACCCATGATTATCCAAGCATCCCATACAACTAATTTAACATGTTCTATCACATTAGAGTTCATCCGTGAACTTACTAACATGATCCTAACATCCCAAACATGTTCAAACTATCATCTTTCACATTTTGCATAAATAAAGTTTCCCTTTTGGGAAAGCACATCCCAAAATCTATTAAACATCCTATGCATTCATGAATTCATCAATAATATACCATTTCAAGTTCATATCATCATCTAAGCATGATCAACAACATCCAAACATCATAACTCATCAATCCATATCCTAAAAAGTTACTATCTTTAGTAATGTATGAACTATAGCATGTGTTCTTGAATTCCCAGTGATCACAACAACAATCTAACATCTAATCATCACCATGAACACATCCAAACATCAATTCATCAATAATTCAACATTACATGCAAAATAAAGTTACTATTATTAGTAAGCTATGAACGTCAACATCAATTCATCAATTTCTTGCAAAATCAATGTAACCTAGCATTCATACAACCTATTAATCATCAAACATTCATCAAACAATCATCATTCATCCATTATCCTACCAATTTTCGAATTAGGGTTTGCTTCCAATCAAAGTCCATGATTAAACCACTAAAAACATACAACTCATACATAATCGACATTAACTAACATGTATACAATCTAACTAACGTACTAACAACATCAAACAACATCAAATTCGACTCCATGAACACCAATTTCGCAACTAGGGTTCGACCCTTATGAAAAGTCTCACAAAACATGTAAAATCTAACCTCTAAACACGAGTTAACTTGCAATTGACGATTACAACGTGTAGTAACCCTTGAAATCAATCCAATTTCGAGTTCTCTTGCTTGTTCTTGGCTGATTTCGCAAAAGGAGGGGTGTGTGTGGGTGTTTGCGGCCGAATGGGGGGGTGGAAATTAGGGTTTGGGTGTTTTGTTTAATTTTAATTTCCATATTTACCCTTTAAGCCCTTGTAATTTGTATTTTATAAAAACTAGGCTTTAAACTCTTTGTAAAGTGTTTTTAACTTAATAATATAAAGATACAAACTAATGAAAATATTATATATTTTATCTTTATAAAAACACAAGACTTACGAATAAATAGGCACGTTTTCGCGTTACGCGATTAATTTTCTAATTAACATTTTAAAACATGCAAACATATAAACATAACACAATAATCAAATAATCAATTAGATTCTCATTAATTTAACATTATTCATTATTATTAGGTCACCAACGTTAAACAACAACTAGTGTGTGTTTACGACACGTGTATGCAAGACTTAAGGTAACTAACGGAGTTTGGTAATGGAAATTTACCGGATGTCACAGATGAGGAGACTTGGATTTCATTTCATGTTGGCAAGTGAACTCTTGGAGGTGTTTAAATTCAACAAGTTTAATTATGATGTTTTGCTATGCTTAAGTTTGTTAAATTTGATAATTCATGATTTCATGTGTTTCTTGACAAAGTGTGTAAGATCATTAATTTAGAATTTTAATTGATAAAATTTTGTATTTTAGACGGTTCAAGACAATTAGGAAGGTTTTGCCACGTATACATCACCAAGTTTTAGATTGATACGAAACTTGGCTTAACGAACATGAGAAATAAGTTCAAGATATTGTTGGATGAGTTATGAATTTCATAAGAGCTTCTCAAGTAATAACATTAACAGGGTTTTTAAATGATCGATTCTTGTTTACTATAGCGTTGAGGATTCAAGTTACATTAGGTTAAGGTTGTTAGAAGAATTGTTTTGTTTCGTTAAGATCAAAGATATGACGATTTAAAATAATAGGTGTTTTGAGTGTAACGTTCATTTTACAAACCAAGCATTACGTTGACTTATCAAAGTATTAGGTCAACTACAACCTTAATGAAGGCATGCGTACCTATAAGCGGACACTCACCCCAAAGGTTCCTAGGTAAGGTAAACAGATCCATCGGTTGATTTGGATTTATATGAATACCTTGCATAGATAGAACACGTCGAGATACATGCATCCCACTCTTCCAGCATTACATGTTTCAAGTTATAGGACATAGACTTTGACGCGACTTGAAAACCACGAATACGATTCAAAGCTCATTTTGAAAACCATTTGATTTAGGCACATAATGCCTTAGAATATGATTGAAGGTTCGTGTGTGCATTGATAAGATTCAAGGTATAAGCATAAGCACATAAGGAATATAATCACATAATCAAGTATAAACACATAAGACACATAAAATCCTATCTAAGCATATAAAATACATGAGAGGACTCATGTGTAAACATACTTAGTTATAGTCTAGGTCATTCCATTTCTAATAACCTAAATCCTTATAACCATGGCTTTAATACCAATCTGTCACACCCCGACTGACGGCGGAATCATCGAGTCGGACGAATGTGAAACGATTGTTCATAGCACATGGAACTAATTAAGTTGAAATAATATTAAATACCATTATTCATTGAACTATACAAGTCAATTAAATCATTACAACACACAAAAATATAAACAACAACGTAAAATGTTTAATTTATCTAAGTCCAAGTCCTATATGAGCACGAAGATATCTTCAAGTATCAAACCCAAAACATGTTAAAAATAAAGGGTCAACTTTGAAAGTTGGTGAGATTTCCATAGTTTTCAATACGTAAGTATAAAAAAGATGGCAATTCATGTCATAGATTAGTGAACAAAGTAACTAGGGATGTAAGACAGACTGCACAATCAAATCTTCACAGTTTTACAAGTCTTAAACGTTTACAAGTATATACGATTAGATAAGTGTACTTGGATCAACCAAGCAGGCTTGTCAGGCCCATAGATCTATGACGTCGTCAGGCTAGCAATAGTTAATGATGTACATATAATCAGCATTACATGATAGCTACAAAGATCAACTAACCACAACATACAAGTGAATTGCCCTAAGTTTACAAGAATCAAACGTTTGACAAGTACAATGATTATAAGGTAACATGTTTCATCCCAAAGTGTGAAAATATGAAAAAAGAGTATAGAAATACTCACTTGATATATACAAGGTGATGATAAGAATTTAAACGAGAATCCAACGATTTCTTTTACAAGTTACCTAAACATATTGATTCCAAGATTAAGTTGAAAATAAGATTAACAATTAGACGTGAACTAAGGTTCCAATTGAAATTTGAGGGTTTTTAATAACTAAAACAAATAATATAAAACAAAGCAATCGAATACGTTTTGTTTAATAAAGTTGGAATAAATCAATTAAAAATAAGGATTCAATAATTTACTCTATTGAATTAATAAAGATTTAAATATATTGTGAAAAGAAATAATTTATTTAAAATTTGATAAAGAGAATTAATTGAATACTTATTAATTGACTTTAAAATTATTTAAAAACCATTTTATAAGTTTTAAACTTTTAAATAATTTATTATAAAGGTCTTATAATAAAAAAAAATTAAAAGAAAATAAGAATACAAAGTTCTATTATTTTATAAGTTTCAAATATTTAAATAAAAGTTTAAGAAATAACTTTATTAACTAGTTATGATATAACATGGTTAAAAAACGGTTAATTAATTTTTTAAATAACTATTTGAATAACTAATTATTTAACATGTAGATTTATAATGATTTGAAATAATCCAAATTTGAATCAAAATAGGTTTATATATTTAAATCACATAAATGTCTAATACTATTTTTTTATAACCTTTGTTATGCTTAAAAGTTATTACATTCAAAACTATAAAGTTTTAAAATCTTTAAAATAATATTTTAATAATACTCGAATTGTTTTAGTTAACAACGTAGTTTTTACTTTGATTTATTAACATATTAGTTTAATTTATGAAGTTTAAAATATATAAAATTGGCTTTAAAAAAATGCTAGAGGTCGGGTTCGAACCCGTGACCTCTTGCATACAAAGGTGATATGATAACCGGTTGGGCTAAAGCCCAAAACTTGTTTTAAATTACAAATCAATTAATAAAAATCATCCTTCAAATAACCCCCAAATCACTCAAGAACCCTAGATTGCAAATGTTCCAAATTGAACCTCAAATTGATGTTGGTAATGAAATCAATCATAGGGCTTTGATTTCCCATATGAAACCGAGCATATTGATGTGTGAGACTTACGTTATTAAGTTCAGATTCGATGAAGATGATAGGTAGAACCGCCGCGACTTCGTGGATGTCGATTCAAGGTGCAAACGTTGTTGTTAATCAAATTAACTTTGTTGATATCTTTTAGGGTTGATGTTAAGCAAAAGCCCTCTGCCAATTGTGTTTAATATTGCTTCGATCTTTGGTTTCGATTAGTTGCAGTTCGAAGATGAAGGTGATGATTCGATTTGTTGTTTGTGTGTTTGGTGAAAGAAATTGGTGGTTCAGGTATCTTCTCGAGATCAAAAAGAAGATTTCCCTTCAATTATATGGTTTTGATTTTGTCAATTATGTTCAAACGGATCAAAGATTTGAATCGAATATTTTAGTTTCGTTTCAAACGAATAACCATCCGTTAATATGCATTAAAATGACACATTAGTTTGGAACTTAAGTATGAAGGTTAAGAAATGGTTTGATTGCATTTAAATCCAACGTTTTGAGTGATTTGATGGTCGTCAGAGATGGTGGCCGGTGGCGAAGGGGGTCGACGGTGGAAGAGAAGATGGATTGAGAAAGTTACACCTTTGGTCCCTGTTATTTTGCATGGTTGTTATTTTATGTTAAAACTTCTATATTAGGATTTAAAAATTACAAATTAAACCCTAGACTTATAAAATCTAATTTAAATAATTTATCAAGTCAATTATTTATTAACCTTCATAACCTTTGTAAAACTTGTAAATTTATAATTTGAGTTTTTTTATTTCCAGTGATTAAAATTTATAATTACTAGTAAAACTTTATAACTTTATAAAGACTTATTATAATTCATAGATTATTACAAGTTATTTAATTGATTAATAAATGAATAATTCACAATATAAATTGCACCTTTAATGCATTTGGTCCATTAAAACTATAACAATAGTTTAATAATAAAACTAAAAAAATGGGTTCGGGTTTATGACTTGAAAATGGCGAATGTTACATAAGTGTTCATCCGCATTTCCTCTTTGTTCATCCGCATTAACTTTTGTTCATCCGCATTAACTTTTGTTCATCCGCATTTCTTCATTCATCCGCATTAACTTTTGTTCATCCGCATTTCTTCATTCATCCGCATTAACTTTTGTTCATCCGCATTTCCTTTTACTCAACCACATTTTCCTTTTACTCAACCGCATTTGTCAATGCTCATCCGCATTTCCTCCTTACTCATCCGCATTGACTTTTACTCATCCACATTTACTTTTATTCATCTACATTTGTCAAACACATCCACATTTCCTCCTTACTCATCCGCATTGACTTTTACTCATCCATATTTGTCAATGCTCATCCGCATTTCCTTCTTACTCATTTGCATTGACTTTTACTCATCCACATTTGTCAATGCTCATTCGCATTTGTCAATGCTCATTCGCATTTGTCAATGCTCATCCGCATTTGTCAATGCTCATCCGCATTTGTCAATGCTCATCCGCATTTGTCAATGCTCATCCGCATTTGTCAATGCTCATCCGCATTTGTCAATGCTCATCCGCATTTGCTAATTTTGATCTGCATTTGCCACACTTAAGCAATTATTCTAAAACTTAGGCGTATGAGCTACTGTTTAGGCGCAGGAGCAGTCTAGGGCACACTTAACATTATAATTCGGTCCCCAAACACCATCTATCATGTTCTAAGCTTAAACCTTACATTCTAAGCCATAAAAACATAACCATAACATCATCAAACATGAACATAGCCCAAAATCAAACCCCACCGCATTATACACACATTCATACATACGGGTATGAAACCCTAGTTTTATAAAAACATACATTCGTGCATTTCTAGCCCCAAAACAGTTAAAACAAGTAAAAAAAGGGGTTCTAGAACTCACCTTTGCAGCTCTTGAGTATGGCTTCTTCCAAACTCGTTTGCAATTGAGTTCAACCACCTAAAAACCCACTAAAAACATACAACCGAACACACACAACACACATGCGCATAAACCCGAGGACATAATCAGTTAAGAACATCATAAACAAACGAATTCTTACCTTGAATTCGCACTTTTCTGGTTCTTCTTAAAAAACCCAAGAGTTTTGAGCTCCTTGCTACTCTCTCTCTCTAAAAATCCGATGGTAAGGTGTGTAGGAGGTGATGGGTGGCCATCATCTTTTACACTCACTTTTTCAAACCTTTTATCCTTTTGACACTTTTTACCCTTAAACTTGGGTAAAATATCTTTTCTTTCTTTTTTTCTTCACTCTATTCTTTCTTTACTAACTTTAAAAAAAATAACCGGGTGTTACAAATTTCTAATATTTAAGTGTCATTTGTTATAAAACTAATAGTTATTTGGTTCAACTTCTAATATTTATAGTTTATGTAATTATGTATATGAAGTAGGGGATTTAAAAGATGAATCAAAAGTTTGATATAGAAATTAGGTATTAGAATTGTGTTATTTTGTAAATGTAATTTGTAATCTTATTATCTTATTTGTTTAAAATTAGGGATTTGTAAAATGAATAAACAAGTTGTTATTGATAATTTTTGTAATTTTTTTGCAAGAGTAGGATATTGGTAAAAATGATTATGATATTGGGTCAACAGCTACTTTGAATTCAATTTCTTCGACCAAAATGAATTTGATTTTAATGATCTTCATTCGAACCCCTTTATTAACAAAATTGTATGGCAAAAAAAATTTACGTTACCCTGCAACCTACTTCTAGATCCGCCACTGCTGTGATCTATATTGTTTAAAATGACAATTGTATATTTGATTCATGACTTTTATAGCAACTGAGTGTTTTGTTGATATGAATACGCATTTAAAATGAACGATTTTTCAACTCACGGTCATAAGTATATAATGAATATTGCCAGTTATTACCCACTGAAGAGGTAGTTTGCGATAAGTGAACACCTACTTATGTATGTAGAAAATCTGGTTTTGAGATTTCTTATATTGATAAACATTATTACTTAACACTTATAACAAGTGTAATAGTTATTTCCAAAAGCTTATCTTCAATAATTTTTGTGGTGTTATTTGATAAATAGCTTGTTACTATTTATAAAGTTAATAACATCACATCCAACTAATCATGTTACGCCTAATGGTTATAAGAAACTTTCTCTCACTTTCATGTTCAAAGTTAAATCTTAGTATTGACATGAAAATAAAATAAAATAACATCATTAATTGCTTTTAATTATTTCATTTAATTATACTACAATTATTAAAGTTTAGGGTATGTCGTCATAGTCCCGAAACCCTAATCACTGTGTTCACCAATTTAAATAAGATTGATAATAAAAAAGTAGTATATTTACAGAACCTGAAGTACTTCTCATTTATCGATACCACTTCCGTTTACATGGTTCAAGATTTCAAAGTACAACTTTTGTCAATTTTTAATTGAATAATGACATACCTCGATGTTCCCTGTAATAATAATTAATATTCATATTATCATTACTGTTTATGTCAGGTATGCATATATATATATATATATATATATATATATATATATATATATATATAATACATATATATATATATATATATATCTATACATATATGTATACATATATATACATATATATATATATATCTATACATATATGTATATATATCTATACATATATGTATACATATATATACATATATATACATACATATACATACATATACATACATATACATATCTATACATACATATACATATATATACATATATATACATATCTATACATATATATACATATATATACATATATATACATATATATACATATATATACATATATATACATATATATACATATATATACATATATATACATATATATATATGTAAGGATTCCTGAAGTCTGATGCAACCCAAAACTGCCTAAGTGTTTCAGCAACATGCACTAAGTACTGAAGTGAAGAATGCTTCGGAAGAATTACACAAAGCATTAGAAATACTCTAAGTGTAATATCTTCCGAAGCCAAGACCAATATCTTCCGAAGCCTAACATGAAGTCTTCCGAAGCTTGAAGAGACAAAGTCTTCCGAAGCTTCAACCTATGAAGACAGATTTCTTCCGAAGACTTTTAGTACACATGCTTTATCTGATGTACTGTTGCATAAAGCACCTTTTCCGCTGCGTCTCTGATAAGTCACCAACTTACAGAGTTGGTGAAAAGGTCCATGCTTTTGGTAACTGTACATTGAGGTCTTGAGTCTGAAACTTTCCACTTTATGTACTTTATCCTTTTTGTAATGTATAAGGATGTGAGCTATGGCATGTCATAGTCACAAGGTCAAAAGGCAGATATGCCTTTTG
>CM046444.1:56003353-56028368 GCA_025506515.1 Flaveria trinervia | reverse complement strand
TCATGGGATGGTTAGGGGGTCAAGTTCAGGTATTCCAATTTGTTTATACTAATTTACTTGCAAACTTAGACTCCTTAGAATATTACATGTTCCTAGATATGTTCAACACATTCTTAACTGTGAAACTGGGCTCACAGTTGAGGGAAACAGGCAATATTCTTAAACTGGGACAGATAAAGCCCGACATCTTTAAAATTATGAAGAAGCCAACTGTAGGCTTCTCAGGGGTAGAAACAGCCCTAGTCCAAAAAGTTAGAGCTCATTGCTCAAGGTGACAACATAGCAGTCCAAGCTAGTGTTGAACCCACACCTACTGCTCTCCTACCCTCTCACAACCTCCAATATTCATCACACTACAAAAAGAAAATCCCAACGAACCCCTGCTCAGGCTATTGAGTCTGTGCAGGCCCCCAAATACTCAACCTTACAGGAAGAAGTGGACTCCAGAGCTCCCACTTCTCTGAGGAGCAAACCACTCCCATTACTTTACCTATCAGGGCTGAGGTTCCTCAAGCTCAACCTGATGAGCTCATTAGCCCAACAATGTAAGCCTTCACTCTGAGTCTCAACACTCAAGTGAACAACCTTCAGGGGACAGCTACCATCCCCAGCCTTTGGATCTAAACCAACCAATTCCCAACCTATCCTTTTACACTGATGAAGACTTAGTATTCAGTGAGTACCATGAGTCTCTCTTCTCCTCCCCTACTCAAGAGAGATGAGTACCTCTGACTCTCCTCAGTTATCCCTCATCAGTCACCTATTACTGAGGTGGACACATCTGAACCTGTTCAGGATGTCCATATGGAAGAGGCTCTCACTTTTGAAAGTGATTACATCATTAGACCTCAACCATGGCAACTCAGCCCATTGGCATCTTAACTGAGGTTGCACAGTGAGCAGAGGAAAACCAGCAGCCAAGAAACTCAAGCTGGTGATGAGAGAAGGGACTTTGGTCCAATCCTCTCATCCCCCAGTGATTCTTCTGATGAAGATGAGGGGATTTGAGACTAAAGGTACAACAATTGTCACAAACATGCACCTATCTAGTCTCTAAGGTTAGTCACTGGAATCTCAGGTGACTACCCTGCAAACATGGTCAATGATCAGCAACTCCAGATTTCATATCTGCAGGAAAAACTAGTTGAGAGACCTTTAAGGAGAGCTCAACCAGGAACACAAGAACCTGTGGAAGTGACTGATTTATCCTCCAGCTCACCTATGCAAGTGGGTGATGCTACCAAAAAGGGGGAGAAAGTTATCACAACCACAGAACCTGGGAGTTCTTCAAAGAGAATGGACATAGAGGACTCACCATCCTCACTTGCTGTTGTGCATTCTCAGCAACTTCCTCAAGTTCATATTAATGTGGACTCTATAGACTCTCTCATCAGGAGTCTCTTTGAGGAAGGTATACCAAGGGCTGTCTCATCTCCACCACATGGAACTGGCAACTACATTATCAGATGGAGGTATGATGATGACAGAAGAGCCCTCATACTTCACAGAGTTCAAGGTCAACAAGAAGTCTTTCAGTTCCAAAGCCTGAGCTTCTATGAAGGACTGGATTTGGTCAACATGCCACTTGTCAATCCAAGCAAATCTAGACAAGCTGACAGGCTGGCTCAAAGAATCCAAGACAGGATCCTTGCAGAGTTCTCTCTAAGAAGGAGACTTAGGCAATCAGGCAATGTCATCGGTCAACTGGATGCTGAGGTGGACCCTAAGATTAGTTTCATAGGGGAAACCTTGTCTGAAGGCCCCAGTGGCAGAACCTGAGACCCCGGTCCACCATCAACAACTGCTGCAGAGGTCAAACTCCATCTGAGACACCTGCTGGTGAAGGTATCTCTCAGCCTCTCTCTGGCCAGAGCATGGAAGCTACACAAGCAATGAGGCCCAACCCAAGCCCAATCACCCTGAGTCACAAGGTCTGTGGTGACAAAGGGAAAAGGAAAATGACTCCTGAGGAAATTGAGGAGGAAGAGAGAGAGGAGGAAAAGGAGGCTAAGGGGAGAAAGTTCTTCTGGGTCATCAAAATTCATGCAAGCTGCAATCAGGGCTGCCCCAGACCAAATACTCAAAATGATGAACAAAGGGCAGTCAGCGATTAATTATTTACAGACCAGGAACTATGTGTTGATGAAATCATCTCCCCTCCCTTAGAAGAGTTGAATGAATGGCTGACATGGAAGTGTCAGAGAGATAAAGGAGAAAGAGGATGCAAGGTTACTTCTCCAATTCAAAGAGGAGAGGAGACAGAAAAGACTTCACAAGCATACTCCCACTCTCTCCCAGTTCAAGAAAGTCCTGCACAGGAAGATGTGGCTCCACAAGAACCTCAGGTAGATAAAGAAGAGGATAGAATCAAAATGATAAACTACCTGAGTGCCACAGGCTTCTATCAGGCAAATACACTTCTTCCCCTGTCCTATGACTTCATTGAGTTCGAGTACTTAAAGCAACTTGAGCTTGAGTTAGTCAAAGAAAGAAAAACACCAAAAGGAAGCTAGGGGAAGAAGCTGCAAAGTCAAGAGCCATCATTCAAAAGAATGCAAAGAAGTCTGCTGACGACAAAGAATGATGAGCTTCTTGAAGTCATATGGATCTCCGGAAGGAGACTGGTTCCCATGTCTCTATCTACAATGGATGAGCATATAAGGGTAATCAAGCAGAAGATTAAAAGTGGTGAACTATTGATTTGCACTCTCTTCAAGTCAAGTCCCACCTGAAGTGGAGGTCAGTTTTGAACAACGAGACACCTGAACCAGAACCTCCAGCTGAGCCTCAGCAACTTCATCTTCTGATCCAAGACAGGGTCAAACTCCCTCTCCTTCTGAACCTGTGAGGAGGAACACCCAACTGAGAAAGACACTGATGATCAACATGGTGCTGCAGACCAGTCTTCTCAGTTAAAGACATTAAAGAGGAAGAAGAAAATGGCCTCTAAACCAAGACTAAAAAGAAGAAGCCAAAGTCATCTACTCTATCTACTCCCCAGGCTGAATCAGATCAACCTGAGGAAGTGCATGATGAGGCAGCCCAATCAACTCCTATGCAAGTGCTCCTCTAGCAACCGAGACACCCATCTTATCCTGGACTTACTCTACCAATCCAGAAAGATGGAATGTTATCAGAGATCAAGGTGTTGAAAATGTCTACTCATGGCAAGACATAATCAACTACCTCTGCATGATCTCTTTGAAATGAGAAGATACTATGAGAGTCTTGATGATCTGACCATCAAATGAAGAAAGGGATGGTCTTGATTATTCTGAAGACTACAAACATTAAAGATCTTCTAAGTGTTTTGGTAGCATCAGCCAAGGGGGAGTTGTAAGGATTCCTGAAGTCTGATGCACCCCAAACTGCCAAGTGTTTCAGCAACATGCACTAAGTACTGAAGTGAAGAATGCTTCGGAAGAATTACACAAAGCTTTAGAAAATACTCTAAGTGTAATATCTTCCGAAGCCAAGACCAATAATCTTCCGAAGCCTAACATGAAGTCTTCCGAAGCTTGAAGAGACAAAGTCTTCGAAGCTTCAACCTATGAAGACAGATTTCTTCCGAAGACTTTTAGTACACATGCTTTATCTGATGTACTGTTCCATAAAGCACCTTTTCCGTTGCGTCTCTGATAAGTCACCAACTTACAAGAGTGGTGAAAAGGTCCATGCTTTTGGTAACTGTACATGAGGTCTTGAGTCTGAAACTTTCACTTTATGCTTTATCCTTTTTGTAATGTATAAGGATGTGAGCTATGGCATGTCATAGTCACAAGGTCAAAAGGCAGATATGCCTTTTGATCCTACAATTGATTTTGTTAGTGTCTAGTCAATTGTATCCAGCTGGCTTTCATAGTATAGCCGGCTGTAGGTTGTAGTATAAGTATTCCAAGTTCTGTATCTTTTGTAATTTTGACACTTGTAAAAGAACTTGAGAAAGCATATACTGCTCCCTTGAAAACTAACTCTCTTGTTCTGTCTCTTGCTTTACTTGTGTTCTCTGCATCACCTTGGTTACCTAGTTCACTGTTTGATTAACGTTTAGTTAATCTTCTCATTGTGTTGTTGTGTTGTAATTGTGTTCAAGCCCTTGAACGATCCTGCAATATACATATATATACATAATATGTTGATTCAACATGTTTATCAAAGTTCATATCATCTTCATTTGTATGAAAAAGCAGCGGAATAGTTTTAAAACATGTTAATATGTTGATTATTAACCCATTTTAATAAGCAAACCCCAAAGCCATGGATCAATATCGAAATACATACAAGGAATAAACATAGGATGTAAAGAACACAACCTTTGGAGTGTTCAAAGACGAATTTCAAGAAGAGAAAGAAGATGAAATCGTGGCTGAAACTTCAAAATAGAAGTCCTCAAGAGGTGATACCCCAAGCTTGTACAAACACATTTGATTGCTAGGCTTCTTGACACAAATTTTCAGCAACAAAACCCTCTTTTGTTGCTGAAATTTCTGCTCTAACTATTCTTCAAACCGTGAGAGAAAGAGAGAGAGATTTGGGAGGAGTAGAAGTCCTTTGCATGTAGGAGAGATGTGGTTCTTTTTATTTTCTCAAAACCATTAATCTAGGTGTATCAAGACAAATATGAGACCCCCAATGCAGTGGGCGGCCGAAAATCCATTTGAAATGGATTCCCACATTTGTTTTGTAACACAATTAAAATACACACTAATCCTTATGTTTATAAATTTAAAACATGTTTAAACTTTATAAACTTAGTACTTTTATTTTGTTATTATTTAGTAAGACTAAAAAAAAAAACAAAAGGTACAAAATGAACAATTATCCATATAATGATGTTCATCTACAAAGGCAATGATTTAGAAAACCCATTTTCTAAATTGGTGTCATAATTTATTGGTGTTTGTTTAGCTTGTTATTGGGTATGACCCGACTTGGATCATATCACACTAGCCACATCAACTTAATATGCATCTTGGACAGATCAAGTCATTTCAATCTCCCACGTGCACAAGATTCATAGAAGGTTGATGCAAGTAGCAAATAACGCCTAGCAACGGTTTGCTGCCCCTAATGTATATGATTAAGTGCCATTCAATAACATCGTCCTCTTCAAGTGCCTTACTTGAAATGTTTTAGGTGAATTAATCATCTATCCTTTTGTTTCAGATGTCATGTTAAATCCAGGAGACACAGAATGTCATTCTCCGATGATTTAACTTTAACAGGCCTTAAACATCTAACTCTCAACGAATAAGAGGAACAAATTCCTTCTTGATTACATACGTCTCTCATAATCAACTCATATCATACCTGAACTCAGCCTTATGTACTGCCAATTTTTCAGAACAGCAAAGAACTAAATCAAAGTACAATACTTGATGAATGTCAAGACCCAATATGTATCTCAGGTCAGAGGATACAATGATATTCGCCTTTACTCAATATCTCTTATGACTAATCACAAGGATTCTATGTTGAAATAATTGAGAGCGGGTCGGTCCAATACCTATATCCCATAGATATCAATGAACCTTTGTAGCAGCCTCTTGCTTTATTCACACCTTATGAATATCATCCAATCCAAGTTCATTACAGTCTTACATTCATAGTTGTTCCCACAAGTATGATCGACTGCGGATGTTTTGAATAACTTATTTATTCATGGATTTAAACATGCTAAAACAGTAGAACAAATGAAAATTATAACCATATAATTAAGACAAATAACATAAGTTCCAACATAAATATAAAATACAAAGTCAAATCCAATCACTAGAATATTGAAGTCCCATGGCACAAATATGACCTTCATGCTTTGCCTTTTCAAGGAGCTTTGTGAGTGGATCCGCAATGTTTTTATCAGTGTGGACTTTGCGAATACATATCTTTCCCTTTTCAACTTCATCTCTTATGTAGTTGAATCTCCGTTCAATGTGCCGAGTCTTTTGATGAGCACGAGGTTCCTTGATTGAGAAATCGCACCCTCGTTGTCACAAAAGATCTCTAGGGGATCCTGAATGGAAGGGACCACCCCTAGTTCGGATATGAATTTCTTCAGCCATGCAGCTTCCTGTGCTGCCATTGAAGCGGCGATGTATTCTGACTCTGTAGTGGACAACGCTACGACTTCTGTTTGAGCTTTTCAAGAAACAGCTCCCCATTCAGAATAAAAATGTACCCCGATTGAGATCGTGAATCATCTCGATCGGTTTGGAAACTCGCATCTGTGTAACCTTTTACAACGAGTTCCTCTTCACCAGACCCGTAGATCAAAAACATATCCTTAGTCTCCTTAGGTACTTCAAAATGTTCTTGACAGCCATCCAATGACCATCACCTGGATTTTGTTGGTATCTACTTGTCATGCTTAAAGTGCATGACACGTCCGGTCTAGTGCATATCATTGCATACATGATGGATCCTATAGCAGATGCATATGGGATCTTTTCATTCTATTTTGCTCCTCTTTGAGCTAGGACATTGAGTCGTACTCAATATTGTCCCTCTTTGAATAGGTACAGTACCTTTCTTAGAGTTTTCCATCTTGAACCTTTCCAAGATTTTGTCAATGTATGCACTTTGATTCAAACCAATTAGCCGCCTTGATCTATCCCTATAGATTTTATTCCCAGAATATAAGCGGCTTCACCAAGATCTTGATGGAAAAACAACTTCCAAGCTAGGTTTTTACACCTTCCATGGTTGGAATGTCATTTCCAAATAGTAGTATGTCATCAACATACAATACTAGGAAGGTTATTGTGCTCCCACTAGCCTTCTTATACACGCAAGCCTCATCAGCGTTTTTGATGAAGCCAAATTTCTTTACCTCCTCATTAAAACGGTGATTCCAGCTTCTCGATGCTTGTTTCAATCCATAGATTGATTTCTTTAACTTGCATACTTTGTTAGGATATTTGGATGACAAAACCTTCAGGCTGAACCATATAGACATCTCCTCAAGATATCCATTTAGGAAAGCGGTTTTAACATCCATTTGCCAAATCTCATAATCATAATGAGCAGCTATGGCAAACAATATCCTTATAGACTTTAGCATTGCAACAGGTGAGAATGTTTCATCATAATCAACCCTTGAGTTTGAGTGAAACCCTTTGCTACAAGTCTAGCTTTGTAAGTATCCAACTTTCCATGCATATCGGTTTTCTTCTTGAAAACCCACTTACTTCCAACTACTTTGGAATTTAGAGGTGGTACGACAAGTTCCCAAACTTGATTGTCATACATGGATTGCATCTCAACGTTCATGGCCTCTAGCCATTTGTCACAATCCAAATTGGACACTGCATCATGATATGTGGTTGGTTCATCTGAATCTACCACATAGCATCCATCCATGAAAAATCCATATCTTTCAGGTGGATTACAAGTTCTACCACTTCTGCGAACGTTTTGTGTGTATTGATCAAACGCTTGATCATCCTCAACATTTTCATGTTGAGTGCTAGTTTCAACCAAACGTGCATCGGTTGTGTTACTTGATCCTCCTCAAGATCACTGTTCTACTACTAGTTCCTTCCATAAGGAACTTTGTTTCTAAGAACTCACCCTTTCTGGCAACAAACACCTTTTGTTCCAGTGGATCATAGAAATAATATCCCATAGAATCTCTAGGACATCCAATAAAATACACTTGGTGGATCGGACTTCCAATTTGTTTGGGGTGGGAGTCTTAACATAAGCCTCACAACCCCAGACCCTTAAGTATGATAGGGATGGAACTCTTCCATGCCATATCTCAAAAGGTGTCTTTTCCACCTTTTTGGTTGGGGCCATATTCAGAATACGGGCGCGGGAGTAAAGCGAAACCCCAAAATGATAGAGGCAATGTGCTTCTAGCCATCATAGATCGAACCATATCCAATAAGGTTCGATTTCTCCTCTCAGACACACCATTATGTTGTGGTGTCCCAGGTGGAGTGAGTTGTGAGATGATCCCACAACTCCTAAGATGATCTTGAAAAACATCACTTAAGTATTCACCACCTCTATCGGTGCGGAGAACTTTAATTGACTTGTTGAGTTGATTTTCAACTTCATTTTTGAAGATTTTGAACATTTCAAAAGCTTCATCTTTATGCCTTAATAAGTACACATACCCATAGCGACTATAATCGTCAGTAAGGTAATGAAGTATCTTTCACCATTCCTAGTCATCGGCTTAAGGGACCACATACATCCGAATGTATGATTCTTAATAAATCTTTTGCCCTTTCATTAGTCCACTAAAGGGTGTCTTAGTCATTTTTCCTAGTAAACAAGATTCACATACATCAAATGAATCACATTCATTTGTTTTTAAAAGACCATTCTTTTGAAGTGTTTGTATACGTTTCTTGTTTATATGACCAAGACGAATGCCAAAGGTAGGTATCATTCAAATCTAATTTGAGCCTTTGGTGGTTGCTTGGTATATTGAGCTATCATATGTTGTGTTCTCATGAAAAATTCATAAATACCATTATTAGGTATGGCCTTAAAATAAAATATATGATTTAAAGAAATATGAATATCATTGTCAACAAACTTGAAATTATAATCACATTGTCTTAAACGGGAAACAGAAATTATGTTCCTAGTCAAACTAGAAGCATATAATACATTATTTAAAATAACTTCCAACCACTTGGAAGCTTCAAAATGTAGTCTCCTTGGGCTTCTACGTGAACCTTTGCACCATTTCCCATGAAGAGACTAATTTCCCCTTTTGCATAATGTTCATTTCTTTTGAACCCCTGCAACAAATTGCAAATGTGAGTTTCACATCCGGTATCTAATACCCATGTGTTAGAGGAAATAACATTTAGCTCAACATGTATCATATAATTATACCTGAGGTTTGCCCCGCATCCCTCTTTTCTCTCAACTCTTTGAGATAGACTGGACAATTTCTCATCAAATGCCCTATCTCACCACATTTGAAGCATGGGTCATAACAGCAACCTTCTGCTTCTTCTCTTGGGCCTCGGAGGTTCCGCCCTAACAACCATCTTCCCCTTTCCTTTAACGTGCCCCTTTCCTTTGGCAACAGTTGCCTTAGGGGGGGGAGTAGAGACCTTCTCCTTCTTCCACCTTCATTAATGTTAAGAACAGGTAAAAACCTTTTACCCATTCCCGCCTCAGCTGTTTTGAGCATTGAATGAAGTTCATTTATGCTCTTGTCCCATCCGTTCATGTTGTAATTCAAGACAAACACCTCAAACTTCCTAGTTAGGCCGTTAAGGATCAAATCCGTGGCCAACTCCTTTGAGACAGGACAGTTAAGCCTCTGAAGGCGGTCGATATGGCTTTTCATCTTAAGAACATAAGATGAAACTAATTGGGATTCCTCCATCCGACATGCATGAAGCGCTCGAACCGTTTCGAAGCGCTCCACCCTAGGTTGTTGCTGGAACGTTTCCCGCAACTGAGTGATCATGTCATAAGCTCCATGGAGCTCATACTCCTTTTGGAGTTAGGAGTCATACTTGCTAGCATTAAGCAAGAGACTTGGATAGAGTCTTCAACATATTGACCCAATCATTATAGGCCTCCACATCCTCTTCGTTAGGTTCATCGGGGATGGGATCATCAAGGATGTAGGCCCGTTTTTCCTGCTTGAGAACGATTTTCAAGTTGCGGTACCAATCCATGAAGTTGTTAGGTGTTAGACGATCCCTTTGAAGGATCGCCCTAAGAGATTGGTTGTTTTGGTTGGGTACATCGTTATTAGCGTTGTTGTTGTCGGCCATCTACAAGATTTTACAAAGATCCATTTTAGTAACTGTGATAAAATTTATTTCATTTTATTAACACCCTTTATGTCTCATAGACTTAATAAATAAAATTCTAGAATCCAACGTTATATTAAATATTGGTTAGGTGACCTTTATCCCATTATTTAAATAAACAAGGTAGTCATGAATGACAATTGCAACCTATTGCAACTTCTAGTGATATGGGATCGTATGAACATCTTATGTTTACAACGGCATGTTATCCCATCAACACTTTTATAAAACACATTTTAGGTGATCCATTCAATATATTTATAAATCAAGTCGTCCTACTTACACACATGTGTGAGTTTACTACATAAGTGGTTAGGTGACCTTTATCCCACAAACATGGTATTCTCATCTCAAGTTACAAGTTCCCTCAAAGTGGTTAGGTGACCTTTATCCCACTAAGAGTTTGCAAATAACCTAAGTGTTGTATAAAAGGATGGTGTTTAACTTGTTTCAAAAGGGATTTATAATATCATAATCCTTGTTAAGAAAGGTCTATGTACCATATGATTGTATGCATTCAACCATATGGTACTCAATATTCTTTTAAATAAAACCCTTTTTATTTTGCAAACCATTAACTCCTTTTAAAGAACCATTCTATTTATGCTTAATGATTTGAGAACCAATTTCTAGTTATAGCTTGTTATAATAGACGGTTTGTAAATCACATCCAAATATTCAAAACAACAACATCATAAGCATTCAACCAAGCATAAACATAACATTCACATATGCATACAAAGCATACTAAGTTGAGTACACTTGTTTAGCCAAAACAAGTGTGTCAAAAGGTCTTGTCCTAATGGTTAAGAACATGATACAAGGTTGACAAAAAGGACTCCCACTTGAAACCACATCTTCAAGCATTCTCTTTGTCCATCTTCTCTTCAAATCTTGATCTTGAGCATCTTTACAAAATATGTATCCTAATACAATTTTTTTAGTAAAGAGAAAAAAAACTCCTAATCTATTTATTACAAACCATATGAATAAATGAATTACAAAACAAGACTTGAAACATGAAATTGAATTATTACATAGCCAAATGAATATAACATGACAACCAATCAATCAATCCACATGGTCTAGGCTTTGTTATGCATAACCAAAACAACATATCCAAAAATTCCTATGTCACGAAATGGGGCAGCCCCTTTTAACCCATGTTCTTGGCCAACATAAACCAAGAACAAATGGGTTAAGTCCATACAAACAAACATCTTATGACTAGATTTTTAAAGATCCTTACATGCATAAAGTAATATCTTTAAGAAATCAAAAGGGGGGTTTACATTCCAGCCCACAAACATACGGGTATGTGGTGTCAAACACCATAAAACCGAAAACAAGCAAGAAAAATACATGTATGCCTTCGTATATGTGGCTCTTGATGCCATTGTTGGGATTCAACATGTTTATCAAAGTTCATATCATCTTCATTTGTATGAAAAACGCAGCGGAATATAGTTTTAAAACATGTTAATATGTTGATTATTAAACCCATTTTAATAAGCAAACCCCAAAGCCATGGATCAATATACGAAATACATACAAAGGAATAAACATAGGATGTAAACACAACCTTTGGAGCTGTTCAAAGACGAATTTCAAGAAGAGAAAGAAGTTGAAATCGTGGACTGAAACTTCAAAATAGAAGTCCTCAAGAGGTGATACCCCAAGCTTGTACAAACACCTTTGATTGCTAGGCTTCTTGACACAAATTTTTAGCAACAAAACCCTCTTTTGTATGCTGAAATTTCTGCTCTAACTATTCTTCAAACCGTGAGAGAAAGAGAGAGAGATTTGGGAGGAGGAGAAGTCCTTTGCATGTAGGAGAGATGTGTGTTCTTTTTATTGTCTCAAAAACCATTAATCTAGTGTGTTATCAAGACAAATATGAGACCCCCAATGCAAGTGGGCGGCCGAAAATCATTTGAAAATGGATTCCCACATTTTGTTTTGTAACACAATTAAAATACACACTAAATCCTTATGTTATAAATTAAAACATGTTTAAACTTTATAAACTTAGTACTTATTTTGTTATTATTTAGTAAGACTAAATAAAAAAAAACAAAAGGTACCAAATGAACAATTATCCATATAATGATGTTCATCTACAAAGGCAATGATTTAGAAAACCCATTTTCTAAATTGGTGTCATATTTATTGGTGTTTGTTTAGCTTGTTATTGGGTATGACCCGACTTGGATCATATCACACTAGCCACATCAACTTAATATGCATCTTGGGCAGATCAAGTCATTTCAATATACATATATATACATATAATATATACCTATATATACTTATATAACATATATATACATATAAACATATATATATATATATACATATATTATATATAATAAATATATATTATATATATACATATGTATATATATATACATATGTATAATATATTATACATATGTATATATATATACAACTATATGTATATATATGTATATATGTATATATATATGTACATATATATGTGTATATATACATATATATGATACATATATACATATATATATATATGTATATATATATACACAATATATTATATAATATATACATATATATATACATATATAAATACATATATAATATATATACATATAGTGTATATATATTATACGCACATATATACATATACATATACATATAAATATACATATACATATACATAGACATATACATATACATACATAATATATATATATCTATATATATATATATATATAACATATACATATACATATATTACATATATATATATATATATATATATATATATATATATATATACATATACATATATACATATACATACATACATATATATATATATGTATATATATGTATGTATATGTATATATATATATATATATGTATATATATATATATATATATACACACACACACATACATATACATACATAGAGATACATATATATTCATGTATATGTATATATATATATACATTACATACATATAGATACATATATAATATATATGTATCTATAGATATGTATATAGTATATATATATATGTATATAGTATATGTATATATATATGTATATATGTATGTATTTATGTATATATATATATATATATATATATTATATAATATACATACATACATATACATACATATAGATACATATATATACATATATATATATATAATATATAATATACATACATATAGATACATATATATATTATATATATATATATATATAATATATATATATATATACAATATACTATATATTATAATATACATATATACATATATATATACATTAATCATATATTATATATATATTATATATATATATATATATATATAATTCTATATGTATCTATATGTATGTAAGATATATTATCTATAATTATATGTATATAATGTATCTATATGTATGTATATGTATGTGTATATATATATCTTATATATATACATATACATACATATAGATACATATATATATATAGATATATATATATTATATCTATGTATATATGTAATATATATATGTATATATGTATATGTATATATATATATGTATATATGTAATGTTATATATATATATACATATCAAATATAGATACATTATATATATCTTATATGTATAATATGTATATATATCTTATATGTATATATGTATATATATATATATATATATATATATATATATGTATATATGTATATATATAGATATACATACATATAGATACATATACATACATAATATATATATATATATATATATATATATATATATATAGGATATTACATACATATACATATACAACATATAGATACATTACATACATATATATATATATATACATACATATTATATATAGATACATATACATAAATATTAGAGGTACATAACATAATTATATATATATATATATATATATATTATATATTTAGATATATATATATATAGATATAATATATATATATATAGATATATATATAGATATATATATATATATATATTTATATTAAATATATAATATATATATATATTATAAATAAATATATAATATATATCTATTATATTATATTATATATATATTAGATACATAGTACAAGGTACACGTACAAAAGGGGAGTTTATTTACAAGGGTGAAGTTATGATTAAAAAAAATAGGAATTCAAGAAAATTTAAAAAGTATTGTGTGCTTAACACGCGTATTTAAAAGATATATATTTTGATTATTGTGCTATAAATATATAACTTTGTTCATATTGTCACACCCTCAAAATCCACTTGCGGAGTTTTACCGCGAGGCGTGTGAACAAACCAGGATCACAGTCAATAGTTACTCAGAACGACTCTATATGCCATAAATAACAAAATCAACCAAAATACCAACGTTAAATAATGCGGAAGCGTTTTTGAAAACAACCCAAGTCTATAAGTATAACTTATGGCAAAACAAGTGCCAAACCAAAAGTAAACCAAATTGTTAAAATGTCACATTGTCTTGAAGCATAATGTCTTAAATGAAGTGAACCGTGCAGTGCTCCTATGGCAAGCAAGTTAAGGACCTGAGAAAAGCATACTAAAATGTCAACACATAGGTTGGTGAGTTCAAGAGTTGAGTTCAATAAACATGTAAACAGTTGCGATAAATATAAGCAGTGTATGGTAATAGATAGCTAGTCTATTATCAACAATATTAATACATAGTGATTTTGCAATTGAAGCTGACTGTGATAGTTGTTGCCTCCTGTCACGACTTACCATGTCGTGACAATGATCAATAGGACAAATTGCACCCGGTTGACCTCGAGTCACACAGGTGGGGCTCGTCAGACCCAGTAGTACTACCCAAGTTTCCCCGCTATTAAATATTAACAATTCAAAAGTGTGAGGACTTTTCTCATGGTAAACAGCACTATATTAATATTTACACAACTTAAATAATAAAGCGTTCGTATAAATACCAGTATGCTATCTCCCCCAAAAGAGATTAAGTAAAGAGTGGGGCATGAACTCACCTGATGTATGCAAAGTACTTAGGGTTTATTTTGAGAAACGAGAGGATAGCCAACCTTCACAGGTTACCTAGATCATGTGAGTACATAAGTACGTGTAAATAAAAGACATGTGAAACCCTAATCATACCAAAATCAAAGACTCAAGCTTCCAGACAAATAGACACGTTTGACCTAGTTGACCCGTTTGACCCGTTGGTGACATTATGAGTTATAATTCAAATAAAGCCAATGAACACATACAACATACATGATAAGCATTCAAACAGTATCATACATATGCTATATCAACCCGGTGTATCACTAGATCATCATACAATCAAGTACTATAAGTCATGCGAATCTAGCACATTAACATAACCATTAGCTACAAAACAACTAACATGTCATACAAGGTTCAACCATTCATCACATGCCATGTGAAGCCACTCACGACTTCACATCCTAAACCCTGCCAATCCTACTAAGTAGGGGCCTCAGATCCGCACGCGTGTATAATGATCACAACCAAAATCTTTAAGCATATGCATTGCATTCACAACATCACACAATCAATTACCAGACCCAAGCATGATGTCCTACTACTACAACACCACAACCATACATGATTACCAATTCCAAATATCACCCATGATTATCCAAACATGCCATACAACTAATTTAACACGTTCTATCACACTAGAATCCATCCTTGAACATAATAGCAAGTTCCTATCATCCAAACATGGTCATACATCATACTTCAATGTTTACACAAATAAAGTTTCCCTTTTGGGAAAGAATATCCAAAATCTATCAAACATCCAAGGTATGCATGAATTCATCAATAATATACCAATTCAAGCTCATACTAATATCTAACATGATCAACAACACTTAAACACCTTAATCTCACAATCTTCATAACAAAAGTTTCTACTTTTGGCAAGCTATGATCAACATCATCAAATTAAAGATTTCTAGCATTCATAACAACAATCTAACATCTAATTATCACCATGAACACACCCATAACATCATACATCCTAATTCAACATTTCATGCAAATAAAGTTACTATTATTAGTAACCTATGAACATCAACCCTAAATCATTGATTTCTTGCAAGATTCATGATTCCTAACATTCATACAAACATTAATCATCACACATTCATCAAACAACCATCATTCATCCATAATTATGCAATTACGAATTAGGGTTTGTTTCAAACCAATTCATGATCAATCCCCTAAAAACATGTAATTCATCCATGATCGACGTTAACTAACATGTATTCAACCTAACTAACATATAAACATCATCAAACAACATCAATTCGACCTAAAAGGCCAAATCGCGATTAGGGTTCGGCCCAATGAACCCTTCACAAAACTCGCAAAAACTAACCTTTAAACTTGTTTTAACTTGCAATTGATGATTCCACAAGAGTAGCCTTGAAATCGATCCAAAATCGCAGGTTACTATGGTGTTCTAGGCTGAATTCGAAGATGGAGAGGTGTGGGATGGGGATCGCGGCCGATGGGTGGGGAATTAGGGTTGGGTTTTGTTTTAATTAATTTAATTTACATATTTACCCTTTAAACCCTTGTGTTTTGGTATTTTATAAAACTAAGCTTTAAACTCTTTGTAAAGTGTTTTTAACTTCATAATATAAAGATATAAACTTATAAAGTTCATTATATAATTTATCTTTGCAAAACACAAGACATACGAATAAATAGCACGTTTCCGCGTTACGCGATAAATTCTTTAATTAACCGTTTATAAATGTGTAAACACATAAACAAACCCAATACTCACATAATCACTTAGATTCACATCAAATTAACATTATTCATTATTATTAGGTCACCAACGTTAAACGACAACTAGTGTGTGCTCACGACACGTGTATACAAGACTTAACGGAACTAACGGAGTTTGATAACGGAAATTTACCGGATGTCACATTATCCCCATGTTGAAAGAATTTTCGTCCCGAAAATTGCGTTACATGGTGAGAGTGTTCCATCACTGGTTTCCATCACTGGTCTACTGCATTGGCACACAGAAATCGAAATCGTGTGAGTTTTGGATGAGTTGTCACATCATCCCCATGTTGAAAGAAATTTCGTCCCGAAATTTAAATCAATACCTTCGTCTGCTGGCATCGTTCCTTCGAATAGTTGAGGGTACTTAAGCTTCATTTGATCTTCCCGTTCCCATGTGAATTCCGGTCCACGTCGCGAATTCCAACGGATTTTAACAATAGGTATCTTGCTCTTAAGTGTTTTCACCTCACGGTCCATCACCTCCACTGGTTCCTCAATAAAACGCAATTGTTCATCCACTGAATTTCTTCTAGTGGTACGACCGTCGTTTCATCAGTTATGCACTTCTTCAAGTTTGACACGTGAAATACATCATGAATTCCACTTAGCGAATCAGGTAGGGCTAATCGATAGGCTACTGGACCTACTCTTTCCACAATCTCAAATGGTCCAACGTACCTCGGATTTAGTTTCCCTCGTTTACCAAACCGAACTACGCCTTTCCATGGTGAGACTTTCAACAAAACTTTGTCACCAACCTGAAACTCTAAAGGTTTCCGTCTCTTGTCAGCATAACTCTTTTGCCTGTCTCGCGCTGCAGCCATACGGTTCCGTATCTGTATAATTTTCTCAGTCGTCTCATGAATTAACTCGGGACCTGTTATTTGACTATCACCAATTTCCGCCCAGCAAACGGTGATCGACATTTTCTCCCGTACAACGCCTCGAAAGGTGCTGCTTGTATACTAGTGTGATAACTGTTGTTATAAGAAAACTCCACCAATGGCAGGTGAATTTCCCAGTTATTCCCAAAGTCAATCACACAAGCACGTAGCATATCCTCCAACGTCTGTATAGTACGCTCACTCTGACCATCCGTCTGTGGATGATATGCAGTACTCATATCCAAACGTGTACCCAAGGATTTCTGCAATGATTGCCAGAAATGTGACGTGAAACGAGCGTCACGGTCAGAGATAATTGAGATCGGTACCCCGTGTCTCGAAACGATCTCCTTGAGGTACAGGCGAGTTAACTTCTCCATCTTGTCGGTTTCCTTTATTGCAAGGAAATGAGCAGACTTTGTCAATCGATCCACAATAACCCATATCGTGTCACAACCAGTACTAGTCCGGGGTAGTTTAGTAATAAAGTCCATGGAGATTTGTTCCCATTTCCACATTGGAATCTCGGGTTGTTGTAATAGTCCGGATGGTTTTTGATATTCCACTTTCACCTTCGAGCAGGTCAAACACTTGCTCACGTACGTAGCTACATCCGCTTTCATGTTAGGCCACCAATAGTGAGCCTTTAGGTCATGGTACATCTTGTCGGATCCAGGATGTATAGAATACTTAGATTTGTGTGCCTCGCTCATAACTAAATCTCTCAGATTTCCATGAACAGGCACCCAAAGTCTATCCATGAAATACCGAATTCCATCCTCTTTCATCACTAGCTGCTTATCCATTCCCCTTAACAATTCAGAACCAATATTTTCCACCTTTAAAGCTTCCATTTGTGCCTCCTTAACTTGTTCGGGCAGTTGGGTACTGATAGTAAGCTGTAAAGCTCGCACCCGTCGGGGTTTAGCTGTTTCCTTCCTGCTTAAAGCATCGGCAACTACGTTCGCCTTTCCCGGATGATACTTAATTGCGCAATCATAATCATTTAGTAGTTCCACCCAACGTCGCTGCCTCATATTCAACTCTTTTTGCTCAAAGATATGTTGAAGACTCTTGTGATCGGTGTAGATTGTGCACTTGGTACCGTACAAATAATGTCTCCAGATCTTTAAGGCAAAAACTACTGCGCCCAATTCTAAGTCATGGGTAGTATAGTTCTTCTCATGAACCTTTAGTTGTCTCGAGGCGTAAGCTATCACCTTGTCTCGTTGCATCAAGACACAACCCAATCCTTGAATGGATGCATCGCAATACACCACAAAGTCATCTGTTCCCTCGGGTAATGCTAATATCGGGGCAGTACAGAGTTTTTGTTTTAATAATTGGAAAGCTGATTCTTGACTCTCAGCCCATTTGTATGTCGTTCCTTTGTGAGTCAAGGCTGTGAGAGGTTGTGCGATCTTAGAAAATCCTTCTATGAATCGGCGGTAATATCCTGCTAATCCTAGAAATTGTCTTATCTCACTTGGTGTTTTGGGTGTAGTCCAATTCTTTATCGCCTCAATTTTGGCAGGATCAACGTGTATTCCTTTCTCATTAACAATATGACCTAGGAATTGTACTTCTCTTATCCAAAAGTCACACTTTGAGAATTTAGCATACAGCTGCTCATTTTTCAACAGTTCCAAGATCATTCGTAAGTGCTCTTCATGCTCCTCCTTGGTCCTAGAGTATATCAGTATATCATCGATGAACACAATGACAAACTGATCAAGATAAGGTTTGCACACACGGTTCATGAGGTCCATGAACACAGCAGGTGCATTAGTCAACCCAAAAGGCATGACCAAGAACTCATAATGACCATAACGAGTACGAAATGCAGTCTTGGGAATGTCTTCTTCTCGAACTCTGAGTTGATGATAACCAGATCTCAAGTCAATCTTCGAGTAATAGCTTGATCCTTGAAGCTGATCGAACAAGTCGTCGATACGAGGTAAAGGGTATCGGTTCTTGACTGTTACTTTGTTTAACTCTCGATAATCGATGCACATCCGAAATGTACCATCCTTCTTCTTAACAAAGAGTACAGGAGCTCCCCAAGGTGATGTACTAGGTCGAATAAACCCTTATCCAAAAGCTCCTGAAGTTGTGACGACAACTCCTGTAGTTCGTTTGGTGCTAATCGATAAGGTGCTCTAGCAATCGGAGCTGCGCGGGAGTCAACTCAATCTGGAATTCCACTTGACGGTGCGGTGGTAATCCAGGAAGATCTTCTGGGAACACCTCCGGAAAGTCGCGTACTACGGGAATATCCTCCATTCTCTTTTCTTCCTTTTGCTTATCGGTTACAAGTGCTAGGATAGCCACGCGGCCCTTTCGTAACAACTTTTGAGCTTTCATATACGAGATGATGCCTATCACAGCACCACTCCTATCACCTTTGACAGTAAGAATTTGATCACCAACGGGATCCGTATAATCTTCTCGTGACATATGACTTCCGCTTGCTTGCTA
This sequence comes from Flaveria trinervia, assembly GCA_025506515.1. Classification (NCBI taxonomy): domain Eukaryota; kingdom Viridiplantae; phylum Streptophyta; class Magnoliopsida; order Asterales; family Asteraceae; genus Flaveria; species Flaveria trinervia. Next base: position 56,008,376 of record CM046444.1, on the reverse strand, counting down.
GAGAGCCAATCCATGCCTATCACAACATCAAAACTCCCAGCGTAACAGGCATGAGATCTATAGCGAAAGTATGACCAGCAAGTTCTATCCTACAGTCTTTAAGGATATGCGTTACATGGATTTGTTTACCGTCGGCTAATTCCACAGTGTACTTAGATTCTAAAGCAGAGGTATATCACTTAAAAGACTACAGAATTTTAAGGACACAAAACTCCTATCGGCTCCAGTATCAAATAGTACCGTAGCAAAACAACCATTAACAGGGAATCTACCAGTAACAGTTGTGGGATCATTTAGAGCCTCACCTGAGCCAATGACGAAGGCTCTCCCTTTGGCTCCATCTCTATTGCCGCCATTTCCAGTGCCATTTCCACCATTGTTATTATTGCCATTGTTGTTGTTGTTCCCATGATTGTTGGTGTTGTTGTTGTTGTTGCCATTTCCGTTCCTTCTCAGTTGTGGGCAGTTTCGTTTGTAATGCCCTTCTTTCCCACACTCAAAACAACCCTTGGGGTTTCTTGAGATTGTTGTGGCCTCTTCATTAGTTCACCACGGCAATCCTTCGCAGCGTGTCCAATCTTTCCACAACGTTGACACTTGAAGTTATCACACCGTCCCACATGGTGGTAGTTACACCGTGGGCATTTGGGATGTCTGCCGCCGTAACCGCTGGGTCCTTGGTTATTTGGGGCAGTTTGGTTGAAATTGCGGTTATTATCGAACCGCCGCTGTGCTGCTGCTGAACTGGTGTTGCTGCTGTGGGATTGTTGTTGACCGCCAGACGATGATGATGATGATTTGTTGTTGCTGTTGCTGGGAGCATCCCACTTCCTTTTGTTGTCGGGCACGCTCACCACAGCGCCCCGTTTGGGTAGACGCCCTTGCTCTACCGCCTGGTCAGTAAGTTTATGAGCAATCTGGATGGCCTGCTGGATCGTAGTCGGGTTAGAAGCCGTTACCATACTTTGGATTTCAGGCACCAATCCTCGTATGTAGTGCTCGATTCTCTTATGTGTCTCATTAACCATTCCTGGACACAATGTGGCCAGCTCATGAGTACGGGTTGTAAGCCTCAATTTCTGAACCCTTCATCTTGAGCTGCCAGAATTCCATCTCCAACTTTTGCACCTCATTTCGAGGACAGTACTCCTCGATCATCATATCCTTGAACTCATTCCAGGGGAGTCCATTTGCCATCGCTTGTCCAAGCATCTGGACTTGCGCGTTCCACCAAGACAGGGCAGCACCCTCCAAAGTCCCGGTGGCATACTTTACTTGATCCGCCGGTGGACAGTTACATTGGAGAAAACGGACTCAGTCTTCTCAAACCAGCGTACAAGCCCTACAGCACCCTCTGTACCGCTGTAGGTGTGTGGTTTGCAGTCCATGAAGGACTTGTATGTACACACTGGTGGTCCTGTTTTAACACAACACACGTTAATCAAACATCCCCTATAGTTATAAAGGATATCAGATTTGTTTTTCTATCATTGTTTACCTGCCGGTTGACCCGCGTGGGCAGCAGCCACTGCCGCCTGAACATGCTCATTAATTAGAGCAGCCAATTCCGCAGGAGTCATGTTAATAGCACCACCACCCTGTTCTCCGGTGCCACGTCCACGTCCGCGTCCACGACCACGTCCACGTCCACGTCCACGAGCGTCCATTCTTTTCACTTAAATTCACAATACAATAATGAGTAACATCATACACATTAACTCATTGAAGCGTAGTAAACAGTAAATGAAAGAATAACGTATCATCACAACCACAACATTCATAACAAAAATAATAACCAAAGTAAATAAATTGCAATAAGTCACAATGTATTTAGCAATGTCAAAATTGAAGTTTTGTCGTTCGTGTGGGGAAACAACCCTTCCCACATAGGTTTCAAAAAGAAAACACTACGTAGTCTAAGTCATATAAAGAAGTCAATCGACAATGTCTGACCCATCACTATCATCCTCCATCTCCTCCGGTTCCTCTTCCTCGGGTCCCTCCTCGGGATCCTCCTCATCCTCAGAGTCTGCGGCAGGAGCAGGAGCTATAGCAATCTGGAGTGCTGCTAGTTGAGCTTCTAATATGGCAATCCTATTATCGGCTATGGCGTCCCGCTGTTCACGAGCAGTCACGCGTCCTTGGAGTGCCATAACACCATCTTGCATATGGTGACAACCGTTCAGCGTCTTCCCGTGTTCTTCCTTGAGTTCGTCCAATTGATGTCTCAGGTTGTACACCTCTTGCTGTAGTGTACAGACATCACCCGTGAGTCGTCTTACGCGATGCTGTTCAGTATCCAATGCAGCCATTAGTGCAGCAATCAGTTGCTCGTTAGACTGCGCCGTTCGTGGGAGTGAAAACATGGGTTGATTGGCATTGTTCCTAGTCCTTGGCTTTAGGACAGGTACGCGTTCCCTAAACATGATGTGGTCAACAAACCTAGGATAAGAACGCCAGTCACGCGGAGGGTCACGCTTCATCAACGCGAATGGTTGATCCCAGTCAATCTCCTCTCGGGGATAAGCCAGTCTGGGCCAATCGAATCCATCATCAGGTACAGGTGCGGGAGGTGGGGATTCAGATCGTGTAGGTGATTCGGGTCGTTTACCCGGAGCTCTTGAAGACGATGCCATGCTGCAGATAATGTGATGGTATGCCAATGAGTGTACAGTCGATGGACAAGAACAGGTAACTAACACTGTGCGGTTATAGTCTAGTGTGTATGCAACCTAGTTCCCTATAACCAATGGCTCTGATACCAATCTGTCACCCCTCAAAATCCACTTGCGGAGTTTTACCGCGAGCGAGGCGTGTGAACAAACCAGGATCACAGTCAATAGTTACTCAGAACGACTCTATATGCCATAACATAACAAAATCAACCAAAATACCAACGTTAAATAATGCGGAAGCGTTTTTGAAAACAACCCAAGTCTATAAAGTATAACTTATGGCAAAACAAGTGCCAAACCAAAAGTAAACCATAATTGTTAAAATGTCACATTGTCTTGAAGCATAATGTCTTAAATGAAGTGAACCGTGCAGTGCTCCTATGGCAAGCAAGTTAAGGACCTGAGAAAAGCATACTAAAATGTCAACACATAGGTTGGTGAGTTCAAGAGTTGAGTTCAATAAACATGTAAACAGTTGCGATAAATATAAGCAGTGTATGGTAATAGATAGCTAGTCTATTATCAACAATATTAATACATAGTGATTTTGCAATTGAAGCTGACTGTGATAGTTGTTGCCTCCTGTCACGACTTACCATGTCGTGACAATGATCAATAGGACAAATTGCACCCGGTTGACCTCGAGTCACACAGGTGGGGCTCGTCAGACCCAGTAGTACTACCCAAGTTTCCCCGCTATTAAATATTAACAATTCAAAAGTGTGAGGACTTTTCTCATGGTAAACAGCACTATATTAATATTTACACACTTAAATAATAAAAGCGTTCGTATAAATACCAGTATGCTCTCCCCCAAAAGAGATTAAGTAAAGAGTGGGGCATGAACTCACCTGATGTATGCAAAGTACTTAGGGTTTATTTTGAGAAACGAGAGGATAGCCAACCTTCACAGGTTACCTAGATCATGTGAGTACATAAGTACGTGTAAATAAAAGACATGTGAAACCCTAATCATACCAAAATCAAAGACTCAAGCTTCCAGACAAATAGACACGTTTGACCTAGTTGACCCGTTTGACCCGTTGGTGACATTATGAGTTATAATTCAAATAAAGCCAATGAACACATACAACATACATGATAAGCATTCAAACAGTATCATACATATGCTATATCAACCCGGTGTATCACCTAGATCATCATACAATCAACTACTATACAAGTCATGCGAATCTAGCACATTAACATAACCATTAGCTACAAAACAACTAACATGTCATACAAGGTTCAACCATTCATCACATGCCATGTGAAGCCACTCACGACTTCACATCCTAAACCCTGCCAATCCTACTAAGTAGGGGCCTCAGATCCGCACGCGTGTATAATGATCACAACCAAAATCTTTAAGCATATGCATTGCATTCACAACATCACAACAATCAATATAGACCCAAGCATGATGTCCTACTACTACACAACATACAATCCATACATGATTACCAATTCCAAATATCACCATGATTATTCAAACATGCCATACAACTAATTTAACACGTTCTATCACACTAGAATCCATCCTTGAACATAATAGCAAGTTCCTATCATCCCAAACATGGTCATAACATCATACTTCAATGTTTACACAATAAAGTTTCCCTTTTGGGAAAGAATATCCAAAACCTATCAAACATCCAAGGTATGCATGAATTCATCAATAATATACCAATTCAAGCTTATACTAATATCTAACATGATCAACAACACTTAAACACCTTATCTCACAATCTTCATAACAAAAGTTTCTACTTTTGGCAAGCTATGATCAACATCATCAAATTAAGATTTCTAGCATTCATAACAACAATCTAACATCTAATTATCACCATGAACACACCCATACATCATAACATCCATAATTCAACATTTCATGCAAATAAAGTTACTATTATTAGTAACCTATGAACATCAACCCTAAATCATTGATTTCTTGCAAGATTCATGATTCTAACATTCATACAACTTATAATCATCACACATTCATCAACAACCATCATTATCCATAATATGCAATTACGAATTAGGGTTTGTTTCAAACCAATTCATGATCAATCCCCTAAAAACATGTAATTCATCCATGATCGACGTTAACTAACATGTATTCAACCTAACTAACATATAAACATCATCAAACAACATCCAATTCGACCTAATAAGGGCCAATCGCGAATTAGGGTTCGGCCATAATGAACCCTTCACAAAACTCGCAAAAACTAACCTTTAAACTTGTTTAACTTGCAATGATGATTCCCACAAGATGTAAGCCTTGAAATCGATCCAAATCGCAGGTACTATGGTGTTTAGGCTGAATTCGAAGATGGAGAGGT